>QLTV01001684.1:2112656-2132435 GCA_003457575.1 Thermophis baileyi
ATGTACTACGCTTAGGTCAGACCGAAGGCGGCGTAGTTCTAAGTTGTCTAAGCCCAAAATTTCAAGCCTGGTGGCATAAGGTATTCTGTTGTGGAGGAGTGGAGGACTCTTCTCATGAAATATCTCTGGACTCGCTCAATTGTATTAATGTCTGATATGCAGTGTGGGTTCCAGACAGATGAGCTGTATTTGAGAATTCGTCTAGCAAATGTTTTGTATGCTCTAGTTAGCAGTACAATATTACCAGAGAAATGTGAAAATCCTTCGTAATGTTAAATATTGAAATAGTCAACATGAAAAAAAAGGTGATTTCAGAGCTGCCAAGATGTGGCAGTATAGCAGCTTGCAAATTAGTTAAGAAAGAAAAATGCAAAAAGCCAGGGAAAGGATAGCTCTGTTTCTTGACATGTTTTGTTTTAAAAAGACCAAACCTTTTTTTTACATCCAGCAGAACAGACAAGCTTGGCATCTACTGTATATGTCCAAGAATCATCTCCCACTTGTGGGATGTACATTTGATGCACATACATTCATAACAACTTGGTGTAATGAATCATAAATCAACCAACTAGTGTGCTAAAATTAGTTTGTAATGATGCTTAGAAGGACAAACAAGTGCTTGAGTAATGGTATAGCCACTGTTATTTTCTTCTCAACACTTTAATGCATTGTTGTCTTCTCAAAGCCTTACTTCCAAACCATTAAAAGAACATTCTTATTTTTTCGTTCTTTAAAATAAAAAAGTATTCTAGGATACTATCGTGTGCATTTTCTCTTTCCATATTACAATACGTCCTCTGTAGTCTATACTTATAAAGGCACCAGTAGGCATTTCCAGTAAATATAATCTCAATGTAATATGATATTACAGAATGTTCACATAGTGTTTGAATTTATGCATTTGGCATTTAGCATTTCTGATCTAATGCATTGGTTCAGTCACACCCTATTGTCTTCTAATACTGGTATATACAAGGGGAAACAAGTGAAAAAGTAAAAAAATATGAAATTACATATTTCTATTTAAAATGTTCTCATTGTTCGTTCATCTTCAGCTGTACTGACTAGAAGACCCTCAAGGTCCCTTTCAACTCTGTTATTCTGTTATCCTTCAGATAAAGGACTGTCTTATATATATATATATATAATATTTTTTATTGTTTTATATCATACATTTCTTTTATATCTTGAGGAGTATGCTCTCTAGGTGTCCAAGGTTTTAACATACGAACAAACATCATCATCATCATCATTATAATCATATGTATATAAACAAATATGCAGTAACATATAAATAAATATAAGATAACATCCATCATATTATAGCATATAATTATCTTCCATTGTAATATCAATTATATAACCATCAAGTAAGAAAAATATATATATATTACCCGTCTGTTTTCCTTTCTCATATACACCATATTCCACCCAATTTTACAACGATGGTCAGGGGTGGGTTCTAACTTACCTCGCTGCCGGTTGGTTCCTCCCGCACCACGTGGCCACGCCTCGTGGGCGCGCACATGCGCAGTGAAAAAAAATGAAAAAAATTTATTTTTTTTAAAAAAAAACTGAAAACAAGATGGCGACGCATGCGCAGTGCCAGAAACTTGGCTTCTGTGCATGCACAGAAGAAAAAAATTTTTTAAAAAATTTAAAAAAAAAATTTCAAAATTTTTTTTTTAAAAAAAGCGCCCATGGACCGGCACCGACCGAACTGGATCCGTGATGTCACCAGCAGGTTGCTACCGGTTCGGCCGATCCGGTCCGAACCGGGAGGAACCCACCTCTGATGACGGTCCATCTCTTTCCGTCTCTTCCCTTCTCCTTCCCTCCCTTCCCTTTTCCCCTCTTCTCTCTCCTTCCCTTTTTCCTTCTCCTCTCCTCCCCTCCACTTCCCTCTCTCCTTCTCCTCTCCCCTCTCTACTTCCCTTCCCTCTCCTCCCTTTTTCTCTCCTCATCTCCCTTCTCCTCTCTCTTCTTTTCCACTTCCCTCTCCTTCCCTTTCTCCTAGTCCTCTCCTCCCATCCACTTCCCTCTCTCCTTTCCCCTCTCTACTTCCCTCTTCTTCTGTCTCCTTCCTTCTCCTCTTCCCCCAACCTTTCTCCCCTCCCCTCCTCTCCTCCACCCCACTCCACTCTACTTCACTTCCCTCTCTCCCTTCATTTCTCCTCTTCTCTCCACCTCTCTTTCCTTCCATCGTTTCCTTTTCGTTGTTGCGTATAAATTTCCAATTCCCTATGGAATACAGTGTATTTTCCAAATATCATCTCTTTCAAATTTTTTTGAAATTACATTAGAAGAAAACAGACTTAATATCTACATGAAAGGTGTGTTGATGGCAATAATAATCATGATTATAATAACGTAATGATAATAATTATTCTTCATGTTAATAATTTTTCATTATTTAATTAATCATTCTCTTAACCTTTTAATTTTTATCTTTTGCTTCTATTGTCTAACTATTTTTAAATACCGGTACATACAATCATCTTTCATTTTCTAATCTATTTAATACTTGACTGTTGTTATATAAATATATATGTAGAGATAATTGATAAACACATACAGTCCTCTTTCAATTCCTAATCCACTTAATGTTTGAGTGTTATTATGTAACAAATCTATTAGTAATAACAATAATATTAATAATTATAGTAACAATGATAATACCGTAATTATTCTTCGTGTTAATAATTTTTCATTATTTAATTAATCATTCTCTTAACCTTTTAATTTCTTTTACTTCTATTGTCTAACTATTTTTAAACACATACAATCATCTTTCATTTTCTAGTCTATTTAATACTAGACTGTTGTTATATAAAAATATACGTAGTGATATTTTCCCCATTTCTCAATTCCACCTCTATCCTAGTTCTCATGCACACAGCTCCTGGTTTAAAGGTATTCTACAACTATCCCTCAATTCCTGCCCATCTTTTTTTATTATTTATTATTATTCTTTTATTCTATAGAAAAGCAAATTTCTCCAATCTAGATTATTTCTACTTATCCAACTTACACTCCCACTGCCTTAATATTTAAAAAGCAACCCTTTTTAACCATCATCTCTTGCCCTCATTAACGCTTCTATTCTTATCTGTTTTTTAACTCTTTTCCCACAAAAAAAGGACTGGCTTTTGATTGCCTTTCAAATAGGCTCTCCTTTGTAAAGTAAGACACAAGGCCAGGCACAAGCAACTTAGCCTTAGTGGTCAAACTTCTTGAAAATTGTTTCTATACCAAGTAAGGCAAGTAAATTCTCTCCTCATTTGCATTCCAACTACAAGGAGGTAGATAAGTAGATTTATTGCAGAGAATTTGGAAGCCAGACATACAAAAACATTTTCCGTCTAACACCATCTATTGGAATTCTATCTAAGTATATGCTACTTCCTAGGTTTAAATTATGTTCCTCTTCCACCCATGTTTTTAAATGAATGGTCATATGACTATTCATTTCCAGCCTTGAATACTTATGCCATCTGTCTCTTATTGGCCAGACAGCTTTCTCTGGCATGAGACTAAAGATTCCTGCCTCATCAGCTTCTATCTTGACAGTTCCTAGATGTAGCTACTATAATATTACATTCTTGGAGACTTCCCCCCTCCCAGACCTCTGACTCACCTGGGCCTCAGTGATCAATAAAACTCATTGCTTTAGAAGAATAGCTTTTAATATTATGAAAGCTATTCTTAAGCAATAGCGAGCAATTGCCCATTGAAGAAGTGGAGTTGCATTTAGAACATCTACAGGAGAATTAAGTGCAAGCAAAACAAAGTGAAAGGAATTAATCACAAATACATGCCACAAAATACATATACTGTATATATTTCAAAAACAACAATCATCTAATAAAAGAATAGGGCTGTACAATAGGGCTCTATGGTAGTCCGCCCATTTTTTAATTGTGTGCAGGACTGCAGTTTGGACTTTGTGATTTTGAAGTGATTACAATCAGGAATACATGTGGATATGTGTTTATTGGTAGGTAAACAGACTGGGATAATTATTTGGGTATATATGTTCAGCTATTTCTAGGTCTATCAGACATTAGCTCAGGTTTTATTTATTATACATTATACTTTTCTCCTCTCTGCTAATCGCATATTATAAGTCATCCTTTTCCCCATTCATTCTCTGTTACTTCTTAATGGGTCCCCAGGAACTCAGTGATATAGAGAAACCAGACTAAAAACAAGAACCACAAGGGATGAACAACCTCCACTCTGGAACATATACTTGTTCATTTTCATTATAACATAAGAGCCCAGCTTAGGCGAGTTAGCACTGGGGGGAAAAACTATGCCAGTTCTAGCAACTCAATGCTTGTTTATAGCTGTAACCTAAGAACACTGATAGATGGCACAATATTTTTAGAGTTCAAGTGATTGATTACGGCAACTCAAAAAAGAAAGCTGACCTGTACATTTTTTTGTAATTTTATATAACATTTAGATGCTCTTGGACTTTGCAATGAAGGTTGAGAGCCCAAGCACATGCAAGTATGATTCCTTATTCAATAAGGATTATTGGAAGGCATGTTAATTTTTAGATATATTTTATATTTTCCTTCCAAACAAGGTTTGCTATGGTTTGGTTATTTTCCAAGTCAGACATGGGAAGAATTCCAGATCTGAATTAATATGACAATTTCTCCTTTTCACTGTCTTCTTTTCACACCACCCCTAGAAATACATAACAAACTATATTAATGATTACATTTTTTATCATTATAAATTTATACTCATAAATTTAATTGTAAAAGGATTGTACAGCAGGGGTGGGTTCTAACTTACCTTGCTGACGGTTCACTTCCTCCCGCGCCACGTGGGCGCGCACATGCACAGTGCAAAAAAAGAAAAAATGCCCCCCCAAAAAGCCAAAAACAAGATGTCGACGCATGTGCAGTGCTGGAAACTCAGCTTCTACGCATGTGCAGAAGAAAAAAAAACCCAGAAAAAATTCCCCCCCCCAAAAAAATTCCCCCCCCCAAAAAATTAAAAAAAAGATGGGGGCGTGCGCATGCACAGAAGAAAAAAAAATTAAAAAAAATTCCAAAAAAATTTCAAAAAAAAGATGGCACGTCCACGGACCGGCACCAACTGAACCAGATCCGTGATGTCATCGTGACGTCACCAGCGGGTCACTACCGGTTCGGGCGAACCGGTCCAAACCGGGAAGAACCCACCTCTGTTGTACAGATGTAATTTTGTAGGAATTAGAAACAAAACAAATTGTGGATCACCTATTATGCTAACCATAATCCAGAGCATCTTCAGATGATGCATTCTGGGGGTTGGAGAAAACTGAAATTCCCCAACATATGTGGATGATACCAGGCTGTAGAAAGCTACTCAATATTTCTCTGGCAAGGCACAGGAAGCAACAAGCAGTTAGAAAGCGGTATCAGAAAAATAATTAGTTGATGGCTTTGAAATAAAGGCATAGAAAGGGTCTTTCTTTGCTTTCTTTGCATAATGGCATAAATGTACTCTGAAAGCATTTTTTTCCTGCCCATTCCCCATGGTATTGTCTTCATCTCAACCCCAACCCATGAATAAGGGAGCCTTAACTAATGTACTGACATTAAAGTACTGTCTCCGCCCTACTGCATTTCAACATTGTCCAAGGGCAGCATCAAGACTTATAAAATCCTTCAGCCTTTGTCACCTGTTACCTTGGAAGGAAATCAGGGTATATATGCTATATGATCAATGGAAATTAAACAGTGCCTTGCAAATCAATATTATTCTATTGTAAATAAAATAAAATCCTACTTGTAGAAATTTCAAACTCAGCTGTGGGAGATGATTGAAAATAGTCCTTAATTAATTGATATTGAATCGTGTTACAGCAGACTGGTACACTTCCAAAGTATTAGAATTTAGTCCCCATAGTCAGAGGTGCGTTCCTCCTGGTTCGGACCGGTTTGCCCGAACCGGTAGCGACCCGCTGGTGATGTCACAGTGATGTCATGGATCCGGTTCAGTCGGTGCCGGTCCGTGGGTGCTGCCATCTTTTTTTTTTAAAAAAATTAATTTTTTTAAATTTTTTTTAAAAAAAATTCCGGGGTTTTTTTTCTTCTGTGCATGCGCAGAAGCCGAGTTTCCAGCACTGCGCATGCGTCGCCATCTTGTTTTTGGCTTTTTTGGGGGGGGGATTTTTTTGGGATTTTTTGGCACTGCGCATGCGCGTGCGCGCCCATGAGGCGCGCCCACGAGGCGTGGGAGGAAGCGAACCGGCAGCGAGGTAAGTTAGAACCCACCCCTGCCCATAGTGCTCAGGCAACCTGACCAGTCTAAAGGACATTAGTTTCAGGAACAATGTAGTTAGCACAGAGATGGGTTTCAGCAGGTTCTGACCAGTTCTTGAGAACCGGTAGTGGAGATTTTGAGTAGTTTGGAGAACCGGTAAATACCACCTTTGACTGGCCCCACCCCCATCTATTTTCTGCCTCCCAAGTCCCAGCTGATCGGGAGGAAATGGGGATTTTGCAATAACCTTCCCCTGGAGTGGGGAGGGAATGGAGATTTTGCAGTATCCTTCCCCTGCCACACCTACCATGCCACGCCCACCAAGCTACGCCCACAGAACTGGTAGTAAAAAAATTTGAATCCCACCACTGAGTTAGCATACAAATTCATGCAATCATGCAGTCATGTTCAAAACACTGGGAGAACTCTGTTGATGGAAGATAGATGTGTTATAGGCGACTAGATAGAAGATACGAAAAAGATAGATTAAAAAGAGTGACTGAAGGGCTTGAGATGAAAATGCAGGATGCACTGACCTTAACTGAAAAGTTCCATAATAAAAGATTAACAACATTCTAATAGGTTATTTTATTATTATCACAATTTGCATCAAGTCTAGAATTACTGTGAAAGAAGCTATCTTTCCAGTCCATTTTTCAGGCATCACTACTACTGTAGAAGGAAGTTTTGTTGTATTATTTACTGTTGTAAGTGCAAGCTACCTAGCTCATTCTACTCAGCAAAGGAAGTTCTTGTATGTGCAACAATAAAGAATAAAATCAATATGACTTACTTAGCCTGAGCACTGAGAGATTCTAAGTCACTAATAGCCTGTGAAGGAAAAAGCAGATTCCTAGTATGCACAGGCATTTTTGATTGATTTTGCAAAAGAGTTCTTCAAATGCATTGCACAAATACTGTATTTTTTAGCAAGCATGGTCTCAGACTCTTAGTTAGATTGCAATTGCATAGAAACTTCAGCCTGTAATTTTAAAAAGGGTCAAGGTAAGAGGCACCTATTTTCTTGAACTTATCATTAATTTGTCAGTATATTCTCATTATTACCTCTAAACAGGGAAAGAACACCATACAACAGAATATCCACATCGATAGTACACCAGATATCCATTCTCCATGCCAATTAATTTTTTCCTTGAAATGATCCTCTAGCAAGAATTCCATTTCCATGTGACGATGCTGAAGCAACGGTTATTTCTTAATTTCCCTTCTCCCCGTCCTGTTTGCGTTTCCTTGGGTTGGAGCTCTAGAAGAGGTACAACACTACTACTGTTTTAACAGTCTTTGAGTTGACATTGCTAAAGATCTAGGGAATATTTCTGGATTTATAATTCATAAGGAATATTAGTCAAGAACAACAGAGGTCCAACTTATTTTGCAGCCTCACATGAAAAGATAATTCACCATCTCATTATGTGGGTAGAACTGGTTATTGAGTTGAGTTCAACACTGGTCACAGGTAATGTCTTCCATTGTGCCAGAAGGAAGTTAACTAGTTTAGGGTATATAGGACTAGCCATGCAGCCTACACAACTGCCTTTCAGTACTTTGCAGCCAGATGACTGTGGCTTTGTCAAACACTACCTGGATCTGCAGAGTTCAGAAAAATATGAGAAATGATTTTAAAGGAAAATATGAGTCACAAGTAATCCTCCCACTCCTTTGCTCAATTTAATGGAAGTTATCAAATTCTTTACAGATAATTTTTGTCTGGATGTTTAATAATAATTTGATCTTCAATAAAGTGTGGGATTTAAAATGTCTTCATATATTCCATAAACTAGGGCACATTCAATTACCCATACTCAACAGTAAAAACAATGTGCTAGAACTATGCAAGTATTAATAACAGAAGTATAGAAACTAATTATGATGCTATCTTTTTACAGATATGACAGAATTTCATCAAAATTATTTTCTTCTCTTTCTTTTTTACCTATGCTAATCTTCTTTCAGTCATGTATAAAGTCCAGACTATACTATGCAAAGTTAAAATAAGATTATGTAAAGAAAATGAAGTTTGGAAGGCCACAACTGATTCTGTGGTCAATAGAAAAGCCTTGCTGTTTTCTACTAATGCTATTATATATTGAGAACTCTGCAATACTAACATAGATTCTCTAGAGATAATTCAGTACAAGTTAAATTAAAATTATTATAAATCAAATGTTTAAAGTTTGCTAGGCTCATTCAGAGCCTTTTTAAGACTTAAGAGCCAAGGAGCAGAATATTCATTTGACATACAGTATATGTGCTTCTCACTGCATTGTATGTGTGACATTTTCCCCCATTACATTTTTGTCTTGTCAATAAATAGGAGATTGTGGAAAAATGGACTCATTCATGCTGCTGTGGCCTGGCTCTATCTACCACACTGAGAAAGATGTTGCTCAAGCCAATTGGGTGTTCCTTAACCCTTTGCCTACTTTGGACAATAGTGATGGCACTGACATTTCCCTTAAGAGGACAAATATCAGTTCCATAAAAGAAACAAGATAATTAGATCTGATGCATCAAGCAATTGTCTCAAATTTAATTGTTTAAACCTTCTCAGAGATGTCCAGCCAATTTTTTTTATCATTCATCTTTCATAAGGCTAATATTTTAAGACCTACTACTTGAGAACTCTTCTATATCTTTAAAGGTGGAATATGCCCGGATGTTATTTTTCCCTGATGCAATTCTGCTGAGAAAAAAAATCAACTGGAACTTTCCTATCTGTGAAATCTTAGGGATAAAGTTATTTTGCTGAGATCAGACACACTCAATATTCCATTTTTAAAATATTCTAGTTCTAATTAGTTTGCCATTCTTCTACTGAAGGAATTGTATTTACTTTCCAGTGAGAAGCACAGAGTATCCTAGCAGCTGTTAATATTATAAAGCTAGCTGAGTATTCTTTGTAGGAATTTGAGGTTTATTAGAGAGATGGCAGTTTGGAAAGCTGCCTTCTATTCAAAATGATCTCCCATTTATTTTCTACCTCTTACTAGATTCCAAATTCATATCTTAAATACATTTTCATCTCAGTAGAACACAGGGATCCCTTCTTTTTCAATACAGCTTACTAGGTTTCCTCTACTTTTGAAGATGTTCCTGCATGTCATGCCCCAAAATAAAACAGCCTTCATGTATCTATTTGTGAGACAGTCTAAAACTGGAAATGTCCCTAGAGCATGCTCTGGCATTTTGGATACAAATACAGCCGGAGTCATACAAAAGGTTTTAAGCAAAATCATGGGCTGTTGTATAACAAAACTCCTTTGTATGCCCCATCCTCATATTGAGTCCAACAAAAATATGGAATTGTAATTTGATTCAGACCTTGGTGCTCTGTTGCAAGCTTCTTGGACTTTAACTATGTCTGTTTTCTGAACAGATCCAAATTCCGATACAGTTCAACTGTGGTAATGTAGTTTGATTAGAGAAAAGAAATAGCGGGATCATGTTTTTAAAGCATAAGAGAGGTGAAGGAAGTCTTTTTCTAGTTTCTTTCCATACAGATTCTCCCAGTGTTTTTTGTTTTTCATTTATCAAGCTCCAGTTCAGTGGTGAAATCCAATTTTTTTCTCCTACCGGTTCTGTGGGCGTGGCTTGGTGGGCGTGGTGTGGCTTGGTGGGCGTGGCTTGGTGGGCATGGCAGGGGAAGGATACTGCAAAATCTCCATTCCCATCCCACTCTGGGGCCAGCCGGAGGTGGTATTTGCCGGTTCTCCGAACTACTCAAAATTTCCACTACCGGTTCTCCAGAACCTGTCAGAACCTGCTGGATTTCACCCCTGCTCCAGTTGAGTGAGAAGTGAGAAAAATAGTTGAGAGAGTAGCTACAGAAAGTTATGTGACATAATCACATAGAAAGTTCAATTTTCCGCACATATACAGAATGTCTTTTTTTCCTCTGCAAAACTTCCCTTTCAATGGAAGTGTGGTCAATGAGACACTGAATCACAAAACAGGCCATTTTAGCATAGCTCTTATGGTAAATACATGGTTTTTATATGATATGGATTCAGGAAATTGGGTGAATTCTATAAATAATGTTCATTTAATCACAGGTAAACATATGTTATATTTTACCTTCCCTGTGTAGGGCACATACTCAGATTTAAACAGATTTCTGCTGTCACGTTAGTTTGACAGCATCTTTTTTCAGATTTGAAATGTTGGTTGGTGCTTAAAGGTGGCAAAAATTATCAACATACAGGTAGTCCTTGAATTACAGCCATTCATTTAGTGACCATTTGAAATTACAACAGCACTGAAAATAGTATTTAATCACAGGTAAACATATGTTATATTTTACCTTCCCTGTGTAGGGCACATACTCAGATTTAAACAGATTTCTGCTGTCACGTTAGTTTGACAGCATCTTTTTTCAGATTTGAAATGTTGGTTGGTGCTTAAAGGTGGCAAAAATTATCAACATACAGGTAGTCCTTGAATTACAGCCATTCATTTAGTGACCATTTGAAATTACAACAGCACTGAAAATAGTGACTTATTTACTCCCCATGGTTACATGATCAAATTTGGGTGCTTGGCAACTGGCATGTTTTTATGACAATTGCATGGTCCCAGGGTCATGTGGTCACCATTTGTAACCTTCCCAGCTGGCTTCTGACAAGCAAAGACAATGGGGGGGAACCAGATTCACTTAACGACCACATGATTCACTTAACAACTACAGTGATTCATTTAACAACTGTTGCAAAAAGCTGATTAAATAAAGCACAACTCACTTAGCAACTGCCTTGATTAGCAACATACATTTTGGGCTCAATTGTGGTAATAAGTCAAGGAGTACTTGTATTCATATCTAGGGATTCTCTTTACTAGCTAAAGGAATTATTGCTCTTATTTTCTTGTGGTTGTTTTCACAGAACATGCTGATCCACAGCTAAGTGACACATAGTTAACAAAATTCAATTACCTGAGTTTGCACAACTCCCTGAACCACCAACTAATTATATTGACTGGATTCATTTAACACAGTAAACCACAGATTTGCAAAGCACATTTTGGACCAGTGGATCATGTGAAATCATCTTATGTATAATTATATGAACCAAAGGAAGGAAAGGGTACTTGCCTCCTATTTGTACAATAGGACTGAACTGTTTCAGATGCTAGAAGGTAATTAGCAGATAGTTTGAAAATGAAGTGATTTTCAACCCTTTTTTCATTCTCTTCTATAACAAATGCTTTAAACAACTTGCTAGGTGATCCACTAGGCCACAAACAGCCATCATTTGTCAAATGAATCTGGAGATCCAGATGGCTCTGACCCTGTTAGTCTTTTATAAGGCTCTGAAGACCTGGCTGTTTCCCCCAGGCGCTTGGCCAGAAGCTTAGTCAAACTCCACTGTCCATGTGATTTTATGGTTGGAATGTATTATTTCCCTCAGGCGTGATGAGTTATGTTTTTTAATTATTGATTTTTCATCTTTGTACATCATTCAGAGTCACTGCTATGAGATGAGTGATCAAAATAAATTTAAATATTTTAAAAATAATACAATAAGCATTTACCATTCAAGATAAAGGAAAATAATTTCATGTGTAAAAGCCACTTCCTGGATCTTATTTTTATACCATCAACCCAGTAGTGAAATCCAAATTTTTTTACTACTGGTTCTGTGGGCGTGGCTTGGTGGGCATGGCAGGGGAAGGATACTGCAAAATCTCCATTCCCATCCCACTCCAGGGGAAGGATACTGCAAAATCTCCATTCCCACCCCATTCTGGGGCTAGCCAGAGGTGGTATTTGCCGGTTCTCCGAACTACTCAAAATTTCCACTACCGGTTCTCCGGACTACTCAAAATTTCCACTACCGGTTCTCCAGAACCTGTCAGAACCTGCTGGATTTCACCCCTGCATCAACCTTAATGTCTTAGGCCATGAGGTACACAAAGTCTCTTTCTTCTATCCATCATTTGCCCTCTGAACTGACTGCTTTCCTTTGCTTTCTAGTAGGGCTGATCCAGATAATCTGGTGAAATTGAGGAATATAAGAGTCACTTCAGCCCTTAGCTTGCACTGAAATAGTATCTTAATAGTTCGCAGTAGAAATTGGTCAACAAGCAACTCATATATACTGTAAGTTGTGAATTGTTAACCTTTGAGGATATGAGTTTGCCAGATGGCCAATGGATCAAGCAGAGATGAAGCAGAGATGTCAGAGATATTATCATCATTTTTCCTCTTGTTAATGTAGCTGTTGGCTTGCCATAGCTATTAATGCAATCTCTTCTTAAAACTTTCTTCATTCTTTTCCTTTGGGTTGAGGCAGGGGAGAAGGCCAGTATTCCAAAGTAAAGATCACAACTTAAACTGTCAGTATTTAGTAATAACTGAACAGGTAGCATTTTCTTATCAATTTCATGTTTCTAGGTCAACTACAAGTCTCATCAATCCCAGCCAACATGATTAAAATATTTGGAAGGCATCAACTAGGACAGTTATAATGCACCTATCAAATGACTGTATTTTAAGAAGATTCTTATTTGTACCACCCTCTGGAAAGCCGCGGTGGCGCAGTGGTTAGAGTGCAGTATTGCAGGCTACTTCTGCTGATCACCGGCTGCCAGCAGTTTGGCAGATCGAATCTCACCAGGCTCAAGGTTGACTCAGCCTTCCATCCTTCTGAGGTCGGTAAAATGAGGACCCAGATTGTTGGGGGCAATATGCTGACTCTGTAAACTGCTTAGAGAGAGCTGTAAAGCGCTGTAAAGCGGTATATAAATCTAAGTGCTAAGTGCTAAAATGCCCCAATAAATTATTTTTTCTTGTCCACATTTGTTCCACTGTAGAACAAAATATAAATAGTGCTCACTTGTGCACAATTTAAATGATAAATTATTTTGAAATGATTTATCTTATTAAGTTCTTTGAAGGTCTACTTAAAAGCTGTTCATAAATTCCCCCAAGCAGGACATTCTTCTTCCATAGAGTTTTATTCTCAGAAGTAAGCATAAATCTGCAACCCATATAATACTCATTTTTAAACAATTTACTCCGTTTCCACTTAGCCTATGGAAAACCTGATGGTTTAGTAAGGTCTGGGTAAGCAAAAAGAGATGTGCTCTTCTCAAAATGGAACTAAGTAGTTTAAGGAAAGCATGGGGTGATAGTGGGATGGGTTTGCAGTATTTTTTTTCTCCATAAGACCAGGGGTGGGTTCCAACTTACCTCGCTGCCAGTTCGCTCCCTCCTGCACCGCGTGGGCATGCCTCAAATAAATCACCCTCTTTGCATTATTTCATATGTAGTTCTTTTACCCTCTGCGCATGCGCAAAGCATTATTTCATATGTAGACTGAGAAACATCTGTACATTTTGTGGATAAACTTGGCATTTGCTGGGCTTGGTTTTCTTGTTGCAAACTTTTCATTCCCAAAAGGAGAGAGAGAAAAAGAAGGGAATTTGATCCTTGTTCCTGCTGAACCAGCAATTATTAACTTGTACTAAGGTTGACAAAATGCAGTCAGCCTCACATGTATCCTCCTAGTGTCAAAACCACCAGCACATTTATTGCAACAGAAAAAGGGGAGGGGGGTTTACAAAGAAATAGCAGCAACACCACACATTAATTATAGCACTGATCACCGACAGTGACGTAGGAAGAAATCACAGACATCAACACACTGTAGTGGCACAAACCCTGGATATTTATTTATTTAGGAATGTATATTGCCGCCCATTCACCCATGGTGACTCAAGGCGGCTTACAGGAATATAAAACCCTCATATATAAAAAATAAAACTAATAGAATAATAAAATAATAAAATAATATAATAACCCCCCACCCCAGTGACAACACATTACACGAGCCGTTTAATGGCCTCCATCCCATTCTGGGTTCCCCGCTGGCAGAACCAGGTCTTCAGCACTTTCCGGAAGAGTGTTAGAGTGTGGGCCATTCTAATCTCTGGGGGAATGATGTTCCAGAGAGAGGGAGCCACCACGGATATCAAAGAACTGGCCGACTAATTTTCTACACATAGTGTATAAGTAGCCTGTAGGATCAATATGTTAGCAACAGAAATAAATCACCTTCCCAAACATATTAGTTTTTAGCCCTTTATCAAGCAAATTGGCATTAAGCAGGAATGTATGTTAAAAAAAAGTCAAGCAGGCATAGAAATGGAACAATGCTAAGCAGCACTTAACAGGATAACTTCTAGAGCAGATCAAGCATAAATGTGATTGTCTTTCCAGACTTATTGCCAGGGAACACTTTGAGTTTCATAATTTTTTTAAAAATGTAATCACGTATTAATCCAGTTTTTTTTTTTTAAACAGTTGGTTTGGTCATTGGATACATGGGAGGTTGCATGTTTATTTATGTGTGCTCATGTGTACATTTAAGGAGCAGTCACCGTAGTTGGGCAGCTTACAAAATATTGTTACCAAGCTCTAGGAGTATCAGTAGGGCAGGACCAGTGGTTAAATGTGAACAACTCAAAAATGATCCCTAGGCTCAGTGTGTACATTGAAATTCAGAAAGCACATTGCATATAATAGTATTGCCTATGATGGAATGCCAAATAAACATCATAGTGGTTAATATCAGAATTACTGAACACTTTACATGTCAGATAATTTTTTGATGCCATTTGTCTAAGAAGGCTTTTCTCAGACTGGTGTCTTACAGATGTTTGGTTACTACAACTCCCAAAACTCATGTCTGCTATGGTTAGCATAACCAATCACAAAACAGTTGTTTTATCAGAAGACAAACCAGTGAGTAAGGCTCATTTGGTCATACAGGAAAAGATACAATATTTATAAAAATTAAGTGATCCTCCATTTGAGTAATTGTCTTTCACATTGCCTGCACACAATAATAGAAATATGTACCTGTATACACATACTTTTTCCTTCTATAGCAGCGGTTCTCAACCTGTGGGTCGCGACCCCTTTGGGGGTCGAATGACCTTTTCACAGGGGTCGCCGCACGCGCTAGCCCGCCATCTTGGAAATGCTCCCAGTTCGGCCGTGCCTGCGGGTTGCCGGACAGCCGGTAGCCACGGAAGCGGGAGACTTCGCCCACCCGCCAGGACGCCACCATTTGAGTTCTTTTACCCTCTGCGCATGCGCAGAGGGTAAAAGAACTCAAATGGCGGCATCCGGGCGGGTGAGCGGTGCCTCGTGCTACACGGCATTAAAAAGGTTGAGAACCACTGTGCTATAGTGAAAAAGATTGCATACCAATGCACGGGAAATGGGAAAGAAACAAGGAGAATTTGATAGAATAGACAGACCAATACAATGTCATGCACATCACTGAAACTTAATGGGATAACATATGACTCGAAAATAGCCCTGGATTGCTACAACTTATTCAAAAGGAATACATTCATTAAAAAGGAGGGTGTTGCAGTGTACATAAAACAAACACATGCCTACACAAAAATTCATGAGTCACAGCATGGAAAACCTGATGAAAGGATTTGGATAAAAAGAAAATGAGATGGGAACAAAAATGACTTTGTCATAAACATTTATTATAAAGTGGATAGGCAAAAGATTTGGATGAGACTTTCGATATCAAATGACCATACTTTCAAGGAGCATGTGATATTATCAATGGGAAACTTCAGCTGTCTACCATCTGCTAAAAGTCTATTCTGTCAAGAATGAGAGGTCCAAAAAATTCTTGTCAGATGAGGGAAGAAGCAACAAGGGACTCTGTTATTCTGGACTTAATCTTTACAACTGGTATTAGTTAAATACATTAGTTGAAGAAGTGAAGGTGACAGGAATCTTTGGAGAAAGTGACCAAGTTATCCTTATGATGTCAGTGGAAGGAGGACAATATTTATACTTTATATATACTAAATTTCAGAAGAGCAAATGTAATGAACTTAAAGAGAAAAAATAAATCAGATCCTGTAGCTTGAAATCCTGAAAGAGAAGAGTGTCTGCACACAATCATAACAGTTTCTGACAGAACGAGAAATGGGATAATCTTTAAAGAGACCAAAGCGGATACCACAGTCTTTTAAATTGTTGCAAAGAAAAATGGACAGGGATAGCAAAGGGAAAGGAGGTATTAGAGGTGGGTTCCTCCCGGTTCGGACCGGGTTCGGCCGAACCAGTAGTGACCCGCTGGTGATGTCACGGTGACATCACGGAGCCGGTTCGGTCGGTGCGAGTCCGTGGGCGCTGCCATCTTTTTTTGGGATTTTTTTTTTTTGAGGGGGGGAATTTTTTTTATTTATTTTTTCTTCTGCGCATGCGCAGAAGCTGAGTTTCTGGCACTGTGCATGCATCGCCATCTTGTTTTTGGCTTTTGGGAGGGGATTTTTTTTATTTTTTGGCACTGCACATGTGTGCGTGTGCAAAGCGCATGCGTGCCCATGAGGCACAGCCACGCGGCACGGGAGGAAGCGAACCGGCAATGAGGTAAGTTAGAACCCACCCCTGGGAGGTATATAAACAAGGCAGTTGCCAGAAATTGCAGGAATTGTGTCATAAAGGCTAACATTCAAAACAACCAGGAAAACATTGGAGGAGTTGCCAGAAACAAAAAGCAAGGCAAAGAGGCTGTAGGTTTGTTGATTGGAAAGGGAGGTGCGGGTGAGAAGGCGAGTGCCTTAACTTGAATCTTAATCTGTCTTCTCTCATGAGGAAATGGAGCTCTAGCTAGTCATCATTGTTCCACTAGAGGCGATTGCAGAACTGCCAGATGTAATTGCTGAGAACTCCTAGAGAACTGGCATGATTGCCCAAGAGACTGGAGGAAAGCAAATCTTGTTATTATCTTCAAAAAAGGAAAGGCGGAGGACTCCGAAAATTAGCCCTGTCAGATTAATGTCTATGCAGGACAAAGTATTAAACAGCATGTGTGTGAGCATTTAAATAAGAATGCAACAATGAACAAGAACCTGGACGAGAAGAATACTCTTGTGCAAATGCTGTTTGTTGATTTTAGTTCAGAGTTCAGCACAATCATTATTCAGCATTTGGTGAACAACTGGACCTATTAGGTTTTAATACTCCTTTATGTTATTGGATACTGGGTTTCCTTACTGATAGGCCCCAGTTTGTGCAAGTTGGAAGAAAAGTTTCCAACTCCATCTCCTTGAGTACAGGTTCCCCATAGGGCTATGTCTTGAGTCCGCTACTGTTCACCTTGATGACCCATGACTGCTGTGCCAAATCTGCTATGAATCATATTGTGAAGTATGCAGATGACACAGCAGTGGTGGGTCTTATCTGGGATGACAGTGAAGATGTTTATAGGGAAGATGTGAAGGCTCTGTGCACTGGTGCAATAAAAGTAACCTGGTTCTAAATGTTAATAAAACAAAGGAGATCATTGTAGATTTTAGAAAGCGTTGGCATAGTCATACTCCACTCAGTATCAAGGATGCAGCTATAGAGGTGGTCAACAGTATTAAGTACCTGAGGGTGCAGATAGCTAACAATCTGAATTGGTCTCTCCACACGTCATCCTTAGTGAAGCGTGCAAACCAGCGTCTGCATTTCCTGTGTCGGATGAGGAGAGCACATCTTTCTCCTTCTGTCCTGGCCACTTTTTACAGAGGCACAATTGAGAGTGTTTTAACAAACTGCATCACTGTTTGATTTGGTGGCAGCAGTGCCTCAGATAGAAAGTCCATACAGAGAGTGGTAAGGACAGCCGAGAAGATTATAGGAAGCTCGCTTCCTGTCATTCAGAATACTGCTTATAAGCACTAGAGCTCAAAGCTCTAGTGTGAGTGTAGAGTGAGCCTGCCTCCATTGCATTTGAACTTCCCAGAGGCTGCTGGGAGGAGCTGCTGGCTGTAACTGGGGGAGACTGAGAGGGAGTACAGAGGACAAAGGTAGAGTACAGAGGACAAAGGTAGCGGCCCGCGCGCCTAACGGCACGTGAATCTAAACCACAAATAGCAATAATACATTCAGGCTAAGTGCGCCTGAGATTGCGATTTTATTTTATTTCAGAATGACCGGCTTAGTTCAGTGCAATACTTGTTTTGCAGCTGTCTTTCACAGTACTCTTTTCAAATTTGGATACTGTCCTCTTTGTAAACAAATTACTAATCTACATGGACAGATTACCTATCTAGAATCTCTAATCTGTACTCTCCAAGCAGAAATTAGGTGCCCAATTCAGCCATTCCACTCTATTGAGCTGCCGCATTATCAGCCCCCTCTACCACAAAGATCCAGCAGGAGAAGGGCAGTATGGACAACCGTGGGATCTGGCAGGGTGAGAGCTGTGAACCATAAACACAAAGCTTTTGCTGTGTCCCAGCATAACAGATATAGTGCCCTTGCTGACCTTAATAGGGACACTAAAGTGACAGGTCAAGGTAGTTCAGAGGTGGGTTCCTACCGGTTCTATCCAGTTCTTTAGAACCGTTAGTAAATCGGCGATGATGTCATGAAGCCGGTTCTGTCGGTGTCTCAGTGGGTGCTGCCATCTTGGATTTTGCTTCTGCGCATGCGCAGAAGCTATTTTTTGATTGCTGTGGGGGGGGCGCATGCGCAAAGCGCGCACACGCGCCCGGCACGACCCTCAGTGAACTGGCAGCAAAAGGATCCAGAACCCACCCCTGAGGTAGTTGTGATGATGATGATAACTCAAATGAGCAGGAGATCATGGTCCAAGATGAAGAACTTGTTTTGGATGGGGGAAAGTGTGAATCAGGTATTACACATCAGTCATGCAAGAAGAGCAAGGTATCAAAGAGAAGCCACCTTCTGGTTGGCGATTCAATTGTAAGGGATGTAAATTTAGGAAAGGATATGGAGGTTTTGAAAGAGGTCAGGTGTCTGCCAGGTGCTACTGCCAGCAGAGACAAGAGGCATATTTTTAAGATAGTCAAGAATGCCAGTAAGGACTGTGATGTTGAAGCTATTATACATCTTTCAGTCATGCAAGAAGAGCAAGGTATCAAAGAGAAGCCACCTTCTGGTTGGCGATTCAATTGTAAGGGATGTAAATTTAGGAAAGGATATGGAGGTTTTGAAAGAGGTCAGGTGTCTGCCAGGTGCTACTGCCAGCAGAGACAAGAGGCGTATTTTTCAGATAGTCAAGAATGGCAGTAAGGACTGTGATGTTGATGCTATTATATATCTTGGCACAAATGATCTGTCCCAAAAAGATGTACTTTCTGTGCAGAATGATTTCCAGAGCTTGAGGTATGAACTTAGTAGTATAGGTTGTAGGCTTATCTTTTCAGAGGTTTTACCAATATATAAGGGACAAAAAGGGAAAGGCCAGCGTATAGCGGAGTTTAATGTGTGGCTAAAGGAGTGGTGTCAAAGGGAAGGCTTTGGTTTTATTAGTCATGATGTCTGCAGCTGATCCAATGAAAAACTGTACAAAAGAGATGGTTTGCATCCATCAAAGAAAGGGACTGAGTTACTTGGCATTAAATTCACAGATTTCCTGGATAAACAGTTAAACTGAACAGTGGGGGCAGAGAATTAATGGATACAGAACAGTTCTGTCCCCAGCAATCGAAAATTAATAGGGG
>QLTV01001684.1:2163377-2207142 GCA_003457575.1 Thermophis baileyi
AAATGTACTTTAGATATAGGCCAGGGGTGGGTTCTAACTTACCTCGCTGCCGGTTTGCTTCCTCCCGCACCGCGTCGGTGCGCCTCGTGGGCGCGTGCGCATGCGTAGTGCAAAAAAATAAAAAAACTGACAAAAACAAGATGGCGAAGCATGTGCAGTGCCGGAAACTCAGCTTCTGCGCATGCGCAGAAGAAAAAAAATAAAAATAAAATAAATAAAATTAAATTAATTAAAAAAAAGATGGCGGTGTCCACGGCCCGGCACCGACCGAACCGGATCCGTGACGTCATCGCGACCTCACCAGCGGGCCCTTATCTCGCTGCTGGTTTGCTTCCTCCCGTGCCATGTGGGTGCGCCACGTGGGTGCACGCACACTTCGCGTGCGCACGCATGCGCAGTGCAAATTTTTTTTAAAAAATCCCCCCCCACCAAAAAAAACGCCAAAAACAAGATGGCGACGCTTCTGCGCATGCGCAGAAGAAAAAAAACCCCATGTTCCCCCCCAAAATAAATAAAAAAAAATTAAAAAAAAAGATGGCGGCGCCCACGGACTCGCACCGACCGAACCGGATCAGTGATGTCATTGTGACATCACCAGTGGGTCGCTACCGGTTCGGGCGAACCGGTCCGAACCGGGAGGAACCCACCTCTGATATAGGAGTAGGAAAAGAGCTCGAGCTATTTTCTTTTACATTGCATTACTGCTAGATTGTAGCTGGCAATGTAGCTGACACACGTATCATGGAAGTTCTTTATCATATGAGTAAGGTTTATGTTAAACCAATATGGGGTCTATAACTGTGACTCTATGCTACCAATTTTCAAGAATTTTATTTTAAAAAGGGCTCAAGGAGTTGTAGTAGAAAGGCTCCAAGGGTTATATGCAGCCCTGGGCCCTGAGGTTGAACTCTTCTGATTTTGGCACACCATTTATAAGTTCTAAAGATAGGAATGGCATGATTATTAAAACAGAAAACACATGAACAGGCAAGCAAGTTCCAAGGGCTGAAAATTCCAAGCAGGAAACTCAAGACTGTGCTTCCAACATTTACAGCTTCTATCACTAAAATAGTATGAGATACCTGAGATACCTGCAGGTTGAGGTCCAAAAGCAAAACCAGCTATTATTAAAATTTAAGTTAATTTAAACCAATTCTTTGGCAGCAGTCATCTAATTTTTCAGATGCTGGAGCTGCTTAATTCCATGGTCCAGATAAAATATTGAAGGCTTTAGAACTATAACATGATGTGGGGCAAACTTAATTGAATCCAGAGAAAACTTACAATAGTGCTGTTGAAGAAATTCCAACTTTACCTCATATTAGCAAGGTGATGATTTAAAGATCTTGCCAAGTTAATATGTGGTTGACTTTTGCCCCCTAAAATTCCTTGTTTGCTTTTCAATTTCCAAAATCAGAAACATGGCATTGGCATTGTATGAGGTCTCCATATCTGGCAGGACTGAATAACAAGAAGAATTATAGCATCAAAAAGAATCATTTTGACTCATTTTGTTACTAATGTTCCAAGATATTTTCTTTTAAACATTTAAGGAATTCAGTCTCTTAGCAACCCTCCTACAGACAAGAAAGAAAGGATAATATCAATTCTTTTTGCATGCTTAGCAAGGAGCCAAGTTTACGAGAAGCATGTTGTTTAATAGAAATTAGAAAACATATATAAATTAAAGTCAAGCAGATGACAACCTTGTTCTTTAAAAATCCCTTTTAGACAGTCATATTAGTTCTTACTATTTTATTGTGAAAAATGTTACTTGACATATTTAAACTACTTCCAGGTAATATATGGATTATACCAATAATAATAATGTGTCAGTTTGGCTAATTATTGGAAAAGCTCTTTTGAGACCCAGCAGTCAGTACTTCTTCCAAAGATGCTGGGGTTAGCATTTCTGATTTTCAAGACAAAAATTCATTGTACATGGTATTGTCCATGCTCAGTTACTTCTATAAACAAGTGTGGAACAATAATTAGAAGGACAAATCAAAGGAAGGAAAGAATAAAGGTAAGTAAGAACATAAAGACAGCTAAGAAACTGCTGTCTTTGTTGAAGGACAAGATAATCCCTTGTCATATTTTATTCTATATATATATAGTAACTCTATGGACTAGAAGTACAGGGTGATGGACTAGAAGTACAGGATGATGTAAGACACTGTCCACAACTGCACCTGAGAGAAGTAAGAAGAATGCTTGCTGTTGAGCACGTTACCACCCATCATTGTTGACAGTTCAAGATAGTTGACTCTCTATACTTAAGGGAGACATACATTCTAGAACAGCGGTTCTCAACCTGTGGGTCGTGACCCCTTTGGGGGTCGAACGACCGTTTCACAGGGGTCGCCGCGCGCGTTAGCCCGCCATTTTGGTGCCACCATCACTGCAGGAGTGAAAAGGTCCCGGTTCGGCCGTGCCTGCGGGTCGCCGGACAGCTGGTAGCCTGGACGCCACCATTTGGGTTCTTCTACCCTCTGCGCATGCGCAGAACGCTTTGCGCATGCGCAGAGGGTAAAAGAACCCAAATGGCGGCGTCCGGGCGAAGTCTCCCGCTTCTGTCGCTACCGGCTGTCCGGCGCCCTGCAGGGGGGGGGTCGCGTGGGGGTCGCGGCATTAGAAAGGTTGAGAACCACTGTTCTAGAAGTAGCATTTGAGGCAATAACAGATTGTTGGGGAAGCTAAGAATGCAGATTTTTACATTGTACTAAGACTGAGCCCTTTAGACATACTGTAGAGTTTAATCTGGCTTCTGAGAAATTAATAAAACAAAGGTGTGATTTGGAAATTAATTTTGTTTTTCTTGCTGGTCTATTAGAAAACAATCGACACATTGCCTAATATTTTTATATGCATTTTCAAGAAAATAGTTATTTTAAACAGTTACAGTTTTTTCCCTCCTAACCCACACCACTGAGCAACTGACTGAAATATAAGTCCATTATCAATGGTCTATTCATAGGCCTTTTAATTATTGTGGAGTTCTTTGCAGCAACCTGTTTTAATGATTTTATGATTCAGGCAGTATGGAAGTTTGAATAATTGTTTTTGCTTTTTGCTCAATATCTGCCACTTGTACTGCTACAGTGGCTGTTTCCTGAGGTATAGATCACAGCCTTTGGAGAGGCGTGGAAGATATAATTGCACCGAAGACAGAATAAAGTGATTGATTATGTGAATGATTATTGTTCAAAACCTTGTATATGAATGATAGAATTGGTCAATAAATATGAATTATTTGGAGGATGCCCTGCTCCAAAATGATTATGAGCAGCTTTCATTTAAAAATAGAAAACAATAAAAAGAAAACTCCATGCATCTAGACAAAGACATTGCCTCAGACAAAATATATAACCAATACTCAACTTCAAGGCCAGGCAGGTTTTAAAGACTTCAGGAACATCTTGAAGGTGGGAATTACATGGGCCTGTGGGGGATATTGTTCCAGAAGGATTGTGCCATGACAGAGAAGATGTGTTTCTAGATTCCGAATAAATGGCATTGTTTGATTAAAGGGACCCAACGTGCAATTTCTCTGGTCATCCTACCAGATGGGCAGAACCATGAGAGATGGCAATCTCATAGGAGATTGTAACCTGGCTCAGGAATTGGTGCATATATATTCTGTGTTAGCTTTCGCAGCCATCTGCCTCCCAAATCATGTTCCTTATACAGTTCAGGCTCTTGACAAGTTTGAAAAATCATTATACATGAAATATTTTGAAATCTTAACCATTTATCCATATAATGTCTATTTCTTTCCTTGTTTCCCTGAGGCACAAATAATATAGGCTTAAAACAATAGAAAAATAAAAAGAAATCTGTTTTAAACTAAGATACTTGGGAAGTCCAAATACCCCCCCTAGAAACCATACAATCTTAAAAAAAATTACTCAGAAATACAATATTGCATTATTTATTTATTTATTTATTTATTTATTTATTTATTGCAATAGCAATAGCAATAGCAATAGCAATAGCACTTAGACTTATATACCGCTTTATAGTGCTTTACAGCCCTCTCTAAGCGGTTTACANCCCACCCCCCCACCCTCCCTCTCTCTCTCTATGTCTCTCTCTCTCTCTCTCTCTCTCTCTCTCTCTCTCTCTCTCTCTCTCTGTATCTATGAATCTATCTATCTATCTATCTATCTATCTATCTATCTATCTATCTATCTATCTATCATCCATCCATCCATTCATCCATCCATTCATTCATTCATTCATCCATTCATCCATCCATTTATCCATTTATTTATTCATTTATTTGTAACATTTATAGGCTGCCCATCTTACCTCAAGGTAACTTTTCCCTTTTTATTTAATTTGTTTTTTGTACTTCACTTTTACATATGGTTGTATTGTGTCATGTTTTATGTTTTGTTCTGAATGTTTTATTTTGTATGTTGATATGGTCTATGGGCTAATCAGTAATAATACCAATAAAGACATTACTGTATTCACTTCAGTTTACTTCAGTTTACTCTAACACAGTGATGGCTACAGTGGTGGGATTCAAATTTTTTTACTACCGGTTCTGTGGGCGTGGCTTGGTGGGTGTGGCTTGGTAGGCGTGGCAGGGGAAGGATACTGTAAAATCTCCATTCCCTCCCCACTCCAGGGGAAGGTTACTGCAAAATCCCCATTTCCTCCCGATCAGCTGGGACTCAGGAGGCAGAAAATAGATGGGGGCGGGGCCAGTTAGAGGTGGTATTTACCGGTTCTCCGAATTACTCAAAATTTCCGCTACTGGTTCTCCAGAACTGGTCAGAACCTGCTGAATCCCACCTCTGGATGGCTAACCTTTTACGGACCGAGTGCCCAAAGCGTGCGTGTGCGTGCGCAAATGCAAGCGTGTGCGTGCGAACCCCCAAAATGCAATGTGCACACGGCCCCTGCGCATGTGCCCTGCCCCCTGCGCATGCATGTGTGACCCCCCCATGCACCCCGCCTCCCACGCATGCACGGCAGAGACCTGAAGACCAGCTGGCCAGCGGGAGGCGCATGTGCATGCACGGCGGAGCTGAGCTGGGGCGATGGCTCACGTGCCCACAGAGAGGGCGCTGCGTGCCACCTCTGGCACATGTGCCATAGGTTCGCCATCACTGCTCTAACATCTTCTACTTTCTACTGTTGTTTTGTATAAACATAAACATACAGTTGCCACTGATAGATTATTGGCCAAAAAGAGACAGACAGAAAACTAAGTTCATATAATTGGTTCTAAATAAATATTTCTTTGTTACTGTTGTTCTGCTCACCAGGGTGGCAAGTCTTCAAACTATCTACCCATTTCCTTGTCTGGCTGTCTGCATAATCCATGCAATTATGACATATATCATAGTGCCCTTGGTCTGGATTACTGTAGTTTAACTCTCTGAGGTCAAGTTCACCCCACTCCCATTATCTTTTCAGAAGAGTGATTTTTCAAACAGCCTTCAGGCCAAGAGTGCCACTTGACTGGAAGCAGCTGCAGAGTACGGGATGGGGTTTGAAATGATGTTACATTATTGTGTTTTACTTTGTATTTTGTTTTATTGACTGCATATCGCCTAGAATCTAGAATGTGTTGAATGACACGTAGATCTATCTAATAAATAAATAATACTAAATTTGGGGCTGTTTACTATTCAGGGTATCCAGGCACCACACGGGGACATCCGGAACTGTGCAGTGATACATCGTGTTGACACAAAGGACTCCACATAACGCAAGGAGTAAAAGGCTTTGGCAATGATGTTCACTTTGAAAATGAGATCTCTGGTACAGCAGAAACTCTTAACTGGTATTATTCAAGCCTCATCTACAGTCACAAGTGTCTGGCATTAGTGCTGTTTACACTGGAAATGATGAAGAGCCATTTGGAATTATTTTGTTTACAATAAGGAGTTGCATACAATGCTATTGTGAATCTTCATCATAATGATTTCATAGAATTGTATTCATTGTCAACACTCTGGGCAAACCATTGTTCCTCAAACCTTTTGAAATTGAGACACCCTTTTTCTCACCTTCTTGCATCATTTTTGTTTTATTTTGTTTCTGTAGCTTGGAAAACATGACACATAACACAAATAAAAAAAAGCAGTATCTAGGAGTGTTGTCACTGGTTATGACTAAGCTAGATCAGGATGTGCCTTCCTCCCAAAGACCACAACAACTATCTGTGTGCTACTCACTTATCAGTTGCTTGGTACTTGATATGTGTTTTGAACAGGGCGGGAGAGAATGTACAGAGTGACACGTCACAAAAAGGGCTGCGCTCTAAAGATTCCCCTCTCTGAGTGACAGATAGAAAATAGGTTTATTCATTTATCTGATTTATAACACTGTCTATGACAGCAGTTTATAAACAATAAAAATAACACACAACCCTTAAACAAAGCAGAAAGGAGACAACATATGTCTAGGAGAGATAACCAGTCAACTCATCAGAGAAAATCTTTTGAGAGATGTAAGCTATTTGAAGAAGCTATATATTTTAGCCACAATAAAACACCATAATTACAATGGATCTGGAGTGGAGTGTTGTTTTTAGAGTCCAATTTACTCGCTGTTCAGGTCGTCACTAGCGGCTTGCGTGTCATGACAGAGCTGATCTAGTTTCCTGCCAAATCAAGCACAACATCAAGTATGAACAAAAGAGAGCCTTGCATACTAGAGATGGTGGCCCAAAGCATTCCCTGAGATGTTGGGAGTTGTAGTGCAATGCATTTGAAATTACCTAAGCTAGGAGGGAATATACAGATCCACAGAGCCCAGTATTACGTTTAGCGAGTGGCATTGACTCTCCATGGTTTCAGATAAAAGTCTTTTAAATCCCTGTAGGGGCAACCCAGAGACGGAGCCTAGAATTTTCTGCATGCGGAATTTGAACTCTGTGGCAACAGTGCAATGACCTTTTAATGCTAACCAACACGGTAGGAAAATTTTCAGAAATAAATACCTGCCATGTGATATGCTTACATCTGAAGACATGAAATAATGGTGCCAAAGTTTTTATAGAGCAGTCTACAGCAAACAGGAGAGCCAAAACAGTTGGTTGGTGGATCTTTTGACTCTGTTACATAATGTATTCCCTGTTAATATGCATGTAGGCATGCATTTAAATGTAAGGAACATAGATATATCTTTATGTCTGAGGGGAAGGTACATATGAATAAAAGAAATAAGGTAGAATATATTTCCATTTGACAAAGAAACGCAGCTACATATAAGCTGTGGTTGAGATTATACATTCAAGTACCAGAGCTACAATGATGGTAACTAGGCAACCAATAATCAAAACAAATGTGGTCACTTGATTATTTAGAGTGTATTTTTGCTCAAAGGATCTAGGTTTTTCAAGCACCTGTCATGAAGATGTCTGACATATTAGTCTCACTATGATACAAATATT
Organism: Thermophis baileyi; assembly: GCA_003457575.1. Taxonomy (NCBI): domain Eukaryota; kingdom Metazoa; phylum Chordata; class Lepidosauria; order Squamata; family Dipsadidae; genus Thermophis; species Thermophis baileyi. Next base: position 2,170,792 of record QLTV01001684.1, read on the forward strand.
ATCCTCTAGTTATTGTTTTGGCTTCACAGTAAATATATAAACCATGTGAGCCCTGTCTGTCTCATACTAGCATTATTCAAATTGTGTCCTAACTGTAAATAAATTGATCAATTTTGGATTTTTAATATTTCAGATGTGAAAATAGCCAGCTGCTTTCTTTTTGCCAGGAATGTAGGTTTGTTAAGGCTTTTCCAACTTTGTACATGCTAGACTAGAACTAAGTCTTATACAGACTAAAAGAAAACTTCATACATACTTAAAAATACTGACTGTTAATAAGGTGGACAAGAACTGAGAAAACAGCAAAAAGAGTGACTTAGTTTTGAGGAGGAAACAAATATCAAAAATTATGGGACACAGAAGTGTTTGCTATACATATTAAACAGTAATATATTTTACTATATATATTGAACAGTCATATATTTTGCTATGTATATTAAACAGTAATCTTTTTTGAAGAGTAGCCATCCTTGTGATTTACAGTTAAAAAGACAAAGTCAGTTATCACATCCCCCAAGCAAACCACTACAGAAAGCTTTAGGTTTTTTTAAAAATGAGAATATAAAAAGAACTTGGGATCTAGGGGACAAAATGAGCAGTAAAGAAACAATTTCAGGTTCTATTGGCAATTTGATCAATAACCACAGACTAAGGGCAACAGAAAAAGCATTACATTAATATCCAGAAGAAATAGGGCTAAACTAAAGAACAGGACAGTACTTAGGAGAGTGATTGGAATGGCATGAAAATCCAGAGAACTCCCTGAGATATCCTTAAATGGACTGGAAACAAGTCCCAATCAAATGTCTGTTTTATGATAATACATTAAGCATCAAGGACAACAGTGTTCTGAGCCAAGGGGCTTATACTGCAAGTACATCCATCCACAGTAATGGCAGTATAAGAACCGATTCTGAATTTTCACTCATTGTAAGATGATGCATATTCTGTAAATTGCTCATGATGTCCTTACCACCTCCAAGCAGGAAATCTGGACTAGTCAGAAGCAGAAGGAACAAGATTTAGAGACATGAAGTAACAGTACCATAGCAATAGTATCATGGGGGAAAAAAACCCAACATCCATATGTTGGCAATACACTTCGCAGGATCAACTAAAATAACACAAAAGTGTCTGCAAGCTTTCAAACTGACAAATTTCATCTTAAGGCTGAATCTGAACAACAAACGTATGGCTGCAATAAGAAGCCATATTTATTTTTTGCTTCTTTCTCATTCCGTGATTTTTTATTAACATCATGCCAGGTGAAGAATACTGTAGAATTCAGTTTCAAACTATTATATCAAATTGATTTTAATTCAATTAAATCAATCCAGGTATAAAGTTGTGACGTCAGAGCTAATTTGCACGATTCTGGCTTGGCTTCTTTTGCCCCACACGAGGGAGGTTAAATCATTTTGGAGCAAAGATCTACTGTGAAATTCCATTCTATTATGGGATTGCTCTTATTTGACAAAAATTGGCTAGCAACCATGAAAATGTGAAAATAGTACCATGATTAAGTTTCTCTTTAGCTCAATTTTATCATGATCTAAATATCTCTTTCATTCTTATCTATCCAATTTAAAGTTTTGAAATCAAGCATTTCTCTACTTTGTGTCTCCCATTCTCGGTTTCCAGGAGTTAGGACTTAGGTTCTAAAACCCTGCACTCCCCTATAATCCTTCATTATTTCTACCACTTTTCAACAGAAGCCAAATAAAGCTGTAGCATCCCAAACTATTGTTGCCACACAATATCTCCACAAACAAGATCCTCCTCCAACAGAATATCAGAATCAGGACTGCATCAAATATTAGAGCATCAGCTTGTTTTGGGATGGGGGGGGGGCTTGAAAACTGCATTTGTTGGGCCCACCACTGAAGATCCTGATGGCACCTTTTCCATGAAGATTCCATAACTTCTTGTTGCTTTTCAGATTTATTGTTGGATTGAGGGTTGAATGGCTGCACCCACCAGGCAGCATGGCCACCTCCTCAGCCATAATGAGAGGGTACATCCCAGGGAGTGAACATTGGGCCACTATAGGTTCCTACATCTGAGAGGCATGAGGGCATCTTGTCAGCAAATTGAAGCAAGTCAAGATGCTGGGGAGAGGTTGCTGCTGTAGAAGTCATCAGGGACCTTGGTTGCATTGGTTAGGGTCTGTTTTTTTGGAACTTCTCTTTGTCCAAATAGGCCACATCACCAGCACTCTCATGGATCTGACTTCCTGTCTTAAACCCCCATTGATGTTGTCATTTTGGGTTCTCAGCCTGAGTGAGAGAACATTTGTTCCTGCCACATCCTGCAGCTAGATGACAATTCTCACCTCTATCATATATATGATTACGAATAATTGTTTTGAATTGACTTGAACGTAACAGTTGCATACTTACAATATCTATATATCTACATAAGGTAATTACATAAGAAGTTGTGTCTGATGGATAAGACTAAAGGGCCATTTAATCCAGGATTTTGTATCCCACAGATGCATTAAGGAAGCTCGCAAGTATGATCAACCCACTCCTTTCATATGAAGAGCTAATATGGAATCACGTACTACCATCTCACTTTTACAAAATGTTAGATAAATCAGGGGCAAATAAATCATGACTAGAGGACACATTTTTAAAAATCCCCCACTCCTCAGCAATGGAGCTTTCAAAAGAGGGAGTAAAGGTACCAAGGAGACTGAGGTGGAATTTTTGCCAGCCTGATTTTTCCATTTTGGAGAGTTGGGGATATGGTTTAGTAAAGTAGGTGCATTAAACATACTTATATGTTAATTTATAACAAAAAATAATACCACTTAAATTAGTCATTGTGGGAATTTTCAGGAATAAAGGGATTTAGAGACTGATTAAGGCTACTCACCACTATTTAAACCATTGCTTAATATTCTGTCTGCATAGCAACAGCCTATAATTCAATATACTCTGAATCAGAAAGCACTGGTCAGAAGACTTATAGTCTAAAATTTCATATTGGAATAAATGGCAAAATTGCATTATTTCAGTCATCATGCTTGGTTTGACTACTGCAGGTGTTGAAAAAAGTGTTGCCCAAATACAAATGAGGCTCTGAAGGGAAATTGAATTTCAAAGCAACAGATATTACAAAAGTTAGTCTAGAAAATGTTAATGGACATAACTCAAGTAGTCAGAGTTTGCTCAGTTCCTTAATAAAATGCTTTTTAAGACTCAACATTCTGAAGGAAAAAGAAAATGAATACATGGCATTTAAAAAAAAAAGCAGAACAAAACATTCTGAAGGAGCTCTATAGATTTTTTACTACTTTTTAGTTTATTCAAATTAATAAGTAGCTTGATTCCATGAAAATCCACTCATTTAAGATCAAATATTGTTACATTAGAAGAAATGAGCTGAAAATTTGAGAAGGAAGCAAATGGAAGTTTAAAGAGACTTTGGTAAATGTGGGAGATGCTAATACCCTCATTAATTCAGAAATATAAGGATGACAAATTCTAGTTTGATGACTCATTCACTAAATCTTCAGATTAATTTGAGCAATGCTGTAGTCGTGTTGCCACTTTAATGTTGCACATAATTGAAGAATAATAGATGTTCGGAAGCTCAGTTATAAGTAGATAATGTAAATACATTGCAAGTACTTTGCTATGAAGTAAATAATGAAAATCAACCTAGAAAAGGCAATCATTGTTTCTTCTTTGCCACTGGCTCCCAAGGTTATTTATATGATTTAAACTGAATATGTAAAAAAAAAAAAAAGAGTAACAATATCTTTTTTTTAAAAAAAATTGTGCTTTTGAAACATTTAGTTTTGGCCCTTCCACCATCAGAACTCATTTCTGAATAAGAACACTAGTTGTTAAAGTTATTTTTAGATGGCATTTTCTTGAATCACATTTCATATACTGTGTTCCACTAACAGCTTCATAAGCCAGACGATCCCATCTCTATTTAGTTTGAAATTGCTGTTGATTATTTGGAATAGAATATTTAAAGACAACAATTATAAATATCTGTTTATCCTTAAAAAAATACATATATTTGATGCAACATGACAGATTTATCAAGGACAAGCCCTGTGTCAACAGTGAAATCTGCGTTAGCAGACAAATGTTTGTGGTGTTGCAATATTTTCAGCCTACCTTAATCCTAAAAGCTTAAGCAATCTTAAGCATTTCTCAATGATCTCAGTAAATTATACAGGATTTTCTTCAATGCGCCACTTCTAAGCCTTATTGTAAACAATTGTAAACAATTCCAAGTGAGAAAAAATATATACAGATAAAAGGCATTCCTAGAGCATGGCATCAGAAAAACGTGAATGAATTTTCAATCAGCTGTGAAACTTAGTTTCATTCTCTCAATTCCTTTTATTAGGGACATTTCTATTTCCTTAAAAAAAAAAAAGCAACCCCACCCCACCCCACCCTATCCAAAAGTTTAAGCTGAAAGCAGATTACAAAAGCCAATTTCTTATATTGTACTGCTGCATTCCCCAAAACAAGAAAAAAAAATCTAAAACAACTATGTTATTAGATTATTCAATTTAAGAATAACAAAGAAACTCAAAGGTTAAAAAAAAAGTAGTAGGTAACTATGAATTTTGCTAGGGAAGACAAGATGTAGGCTAATAAATTATTAATGTGAAAAATTGATATGTCCTAGCAAGTACATTTTCTTCACTTATGGTATCAAGTTCAGTTATTTATTTTGGGTTGCTCTAATCCAGGGGTGTCAAACTCAAGGCCCACGAGTCACATCCAGCCCATGGAGTGCTTAGATCTGGCCCGCGGGGCCGCCCTGGAAACAGCGGACCAGCCCGTGGTGCCTCTGCCAGTGAAATCAGAGCCCAGGAGGGCTGCAGGAGGCAGTCGCAGCCGAAAACGGAGCCTGGGTGGGCCTCGCACGGCCCTCACGAGATCCATTTTCGCTGGCAGTTAGCAAAACAAACTACCAGCAAAAGTGGCATTTGATCACGAGTGACGTCAAGCTGGCCACGCCCCCCCCCCAAAGTCAAGCACAACCCTGATGCGGCCCTCAATTAAATTGAGTTTGACACCCCTGCTCTAGTCCAAAGTGAGAGCCCCTTTCTATAGAGGTTAAGACACCAGGTTGGAAAACTGTGAGCTCTAGTCCTGCCTTGGGTACAAAGCCACCCGAGTGAGATTCGGCCAGGCACTTCTTTGGGTCTAGGAAGGAGGCAATGACTAACCACTGCTGAAAAACTTGCCAGGGAAGCTGCAGGGATTTGTCCAGGCAGTCACTAGAAGTAAACACTGACTTGAAGGCATGCACTGCTTGCATGTGTATTGCACAGGGACACAGTGAGTTCCTGCTTTATTACTACTGCTTTCAGCTTAGTAAGGGAATATTTAGAAATTCTCAGGTGACTCACCAGCATTTACAGTAGAATCATTTGTAAGATGTTGGAATGCCCCTCATTAGCGGATGATAAGACATGTAAAATATAGGGTATTTTATATAATTATTTTATATAATTGTTTTACTACAACAGCTTGGAAAATCTCTAATACACACATAGAGTGTCTCTCATTCACTACTGACATCAACCCATTATGAATTTTCATAAGAACTAATATAATACTGGAAACACAATGCTATATATCCGTGATGGCGAACCTATGGCATGCGTGCCACAGGTGGCACGCGGAGCCATATCTGAGGGCATGCGAGGCATTGCCCTATGTCAGCTCCACGCTGGCCAGCTGATTTTTGGCCTTCTGGAGGGCGGGGGAGGCCGTTTTTGCCCTCCCCAGGCTTCAGGAAAGCCTCCAGAGCCTGTGGATGGCGAAAAACAGACCCAACGGGCCTACCGAAAGTTCAGAACGCGAAATGGCCCAACAGGCCTACTGGAAAGAACTTCCGGTAGGCCTGTTGGGCCCATTTTTTGCCCTCCCCAGGCTTCAGGAAAGCCTCCTGAAGCCTGGGGAGGGCGAAAAATGGCCCAACGGGCTTTCCTGAAGCCTGGGGAGGGCGAAAAACAGCCCAACGGGCCTACCAGAAGTCCGGAGGCTTCAGTGAGGCCTGCGTGCATGCGCGGGGGGCAGCACAGTTGTGCATGCATGCGCAGGGGGGGACATTGCATTATGGGTGTGGGCACACGCGCACGTGCTATTGCGCGCACCCTTTTGGCACCCGAGCCAAAAAAGGTTTGCCATCACTGCTATATATTGAGTCATTGAATTCAATAGGCCTTACCTCCAAAAATGGATAGAAGTTGAAGCTTAAGAAAGCAGCAAATTGTCAAATATTTTCACTGAACATGACAAAAGCATAACTAATCTTGCTTATGGCAATAGATCCCTATTGCTGTTTTACCATCAATTTCCAGGAAGTCTTGAATTAGAAATCTAGAGAGTGCCCCAACCCTAACGAAATGGTTAACATTTTCTATAGGAACTCTTGTAGAATTTCTTACAACCAGACATAAGATTGGCAGTTGTTCCTATTTTTTTAAAAAAATATTAAAAACTTGAATGTCAAAAGTGCCTTCAGATGGTGGCGAGAATGATGAAATGTTGGCTGGCATGGTCAGTAAAAAAGTGATTTGTCATGGCTGATGGATCAAATTGCTTAGAGATGATATAGGTATTTATTTAGTACATTTATAGGTGGCCCATCTCATATACAGTACGAGTCTATTTCTATTAAAATGAGTCTATCTCTATAAAATTAAAAATGACAAAAACTAGTTAAAAACAACAAAAATAATATAAAAATAGCAGCTGAGAAGACTCTTAACAAACAAGTCATGACATGGGCTCACCCAAGCTATCGGGGCCCCAGATTAAATGGCAAGGCCAGGTTTTCAGCCCCTTGCAGAAGACCAGTAGGGTCGGGGCAAGTCTAATTTTTTTTTTGTGGGGGTTAATGTTCTAGAACAGGGGTCTCCAAACTTGGGAACTTTAAGACTTGTGGTCAACTCCCAGAGTTCATCAGCCAACTGTGCTGAGTTTGGATACCCCTGTTCTAGAAGGCAGGGGTCATGGCAAAACAGGCTTTCCTCTTGAGACCCAACACATTACACTCTTTTGCACTCAGCACCTGGAACATTCCTCTCTCAGTAGGTCTAACGGTAATTGATGGAATCTTTGATAGTAAAACATCAAGTTTTTTACATAAACATGGTTAGAAGGATCGAAGCAGCATAAAACCATAAGGGTCCAGTTTGGCTTGATTTACAGAGAGCCTACTTTATAAACAAAGTCATAAAGATTCATAAAGTATTATTTAGTTTACTGTGTGAATTTAGTCACAGTGGTTTATTGAACAAACAGTACTTGAGCAAACCAACTTCAGTATGATGCATATATCCAATGATTCTACTTTCCCATTACTCAGATCTCCTGTTGCCTATCACGACTTGGCAACTGACAATGCTAATTAATGGCAATTCTGCTTAAGGGAATGGAACTAGCAGGAATAGCTCTAGAAGCCATCCCAGGTGTGATACACTAAAATCACAATTAGAGTAAAATTCCATGAAGCATATTGTCTGAGAATTCTGAAAATCCTTACTCAAATTAGACTGAGGATACCAGAATGAGAAAGTTTTAGAAGATGGATATTTAAAACTTGAACACAGAAATCATACCAAAAACATCTGAAAGAAAACAGCCTCAGATACCTAGATAGCTAGGATACTGATCAAATGCTGGTTAGCAGCAAATTGCACCTGGCCAGTATGGTATTTGAATACAATTAAAGTGACAGATACTTTCTAGAGAAATTTGCAGTCCATACATAGGACTTATCTGATTTGTATCCCACCTTTATTATTTTTACAAATAAGTCAGTGAACATATCCAACATACCTTCCTCCTCCCCACAACAACCTTATGAGGTGCATTGGGCTGAGAGTAATTGGCCCAGTCATTCAGTTGGCTTTTATGGCTAAGATGGGACTTGAACTCATAGTCTCCTGCTTTCTAGCCTGGTGCCTTAACCACTAGACCAATCTGGTTCTCTAATATACAATATACAACTAATGTTTAGATTTTTACAGCAGTTAGGAATTTTCCATTGTATAAACTGAAAAATGTAAAAAGATGCCACTTCTTTTCTCTGAGGTACTTCAAAGAGGTGCTTTGATTGAATGATAGCCAAGGAAAGCACTCATTACAGCTTTATAGAGTCCTTGTTTAACTATTGTTAACAATATAACCAGCTAAAAACCTGTTAAACACCATATACTTGGCTTGATATTGACAAAGCATGCTCATGAACAGAACTGTGTTATTTTTCAAATCTGGCAAAAGATGTCTATAACAACTATCCGTATAAGTTTCTCATCTTTTTCTTAGCATGCAAAGGTTATGCACCCTCATAAAGAGTTCAGTTCTGATGTACTATATGTCTATACCACAATACATTGAAAATAAGCTAAAGTAACTATTCAATGAACTGGTATTATTTCCTTTACTATCCTATTGTATGTCAAATTTCTATTTTCATTTTTTAAATAAATCACATTTTTATTACAATCATATTTTAGATAATTTATCCTATTAGATAAAAATGATTAATAGTTTAATCCTAGTGTATTAATTCCTCTTAACAATTTTTCCAAATGCAGGCAAAATATAAACCATGATTTATTTAAATTAAAATATATTCATCTTCCTTCCCTAGGATACAAAACAGAATGAGAAGAAATGCAGGTTGAGATATTGCCTCTTTTGTTTTCATAAAGCTAATATCATACACAGTTACATATACTGTATTCTCTAATATTAATTTAAACATACTGTAGAAAAAAGGACCTGTGGGATAATTTATATGAACAGCCACCCTGTGCACGTCACATTCAAATAAGTATTTTTTTAAAATCCTGCAACTGATTTATGTCAATGTTGATGCATCAAACTGATTCTGAATTTTTCCTGGATCATCTACAAATATACAATAACTTATGTGTTGCATTTTTTAATTGAAAAGGCATTAGTAGTAGTATTATCATTAGATATCAAAAGAATAAAACACAAGACACCATATGTTAGATATAAAACAGGAATTCACATTGTATTCCACTCAAGGAAAAGGAACATTTTATTTTCTTGAGAACCATTTTATTTAAGACAGTTGCAGGTCTAATATGCCATTATAAGTTTTATTATGAATCAACAATAAAGTGCTGAATTATATTAATTACCTGAATCTTAATTTCATTTGTAGTCTTTACTTATGGTTTCCTTATCAAGTCTAAAAAGCCCTTGCTGCTGTAATAGCTAAGCTGTTGTGCAAGTGTTAAAAAAATAGACAGCTTTCAGTGGAGGCTATGTAGGGCCTCTGATGTTTCCATAAATATGGCTAAGGTATTATAGAATAAAATGCATGCACATTATCCATAGGAGTTATTTTAAAATGGAGATTCTATAGAAGGCTTCTGTTTACAACCATATCGTTAATTGTACTAACTGAAGGCTAGATCTGACAAGCATCATGCCAACATGCTTTAGTTTCTTTTGTGGTTAAGTGTCTTAAATTGTAATCTCAGACTGTCTGATCTAGTTATTCTTGCCAAATCTATAAAAAAAAATAAGATTAAATTTGAAATAAAAATTTCTATGCCTAGTCGCATAGTCAGCCCCAGCAAAAACAATAGGGCAGAGGAGAAGATAGCAATACATTACTTCTCTCTGCTTGCAACAAGACTTATTCAAATAACTTTCACTCTTAATTTAAAGTGGGTTTGCCAACATGAGCACATTTTACTCCAAATTCAGCACAAAACTGTGTAAAAAAAAAAAAAACCAATAGAAAGCAACTGCAGAAACAGCTAGGGGAAAAAAGTCAAATTAAAGTTTATACAGCTGACAAAAACTGTCAGGCTGTAAACGGCATATTCCCAAGAAAGTTCTAACAAACTGCAAGAACACAGTATCAGAGCTGGAACTAGCCAAGTGGTGCATAGAAATATGCCAACACAAAAACAGTCATATTGAAGCCAGTGCATAGAGAGGATAAAAGCACTTATGGTAATTGCAAATGTCAACAAGTTTTTACAACTTGTATAGTTCAGCAATGAACTCATTAGAAAAAAGTAGAAATGCTCAAGCAGGAACGAAAAAAAATGATTTCCCAACTATAGAAGATTCACACACTAGTAAGAATAAGACAACATCACAAAATTATTCAATTCAGTCCTAAACAACCAACAGGCAAACTAAACCAGAATAGAAAGCCTTTGGCTGGCAATTTAAGTGAGTCCAAATATAGTGTTAACATTTCTAAATAATCCACAAAATATATTATATGATATGTTTCTTTTAAATACTGGGTAACCAATTCTGCAGATCCATTTCTAATGATTTAGTCAATTATCAAGATAGACCAAGCTGAATGAACAATGATGTGTCGCTGGCATATCATAACTATGTTGCTAACTCATGCTCCCACAGTTCCAAGAGTCTATTGTGAGGCTATCATCTATGTAGCAAAACGAATTTCTCAAGTTTTTCCGGGATGTGCCCTTGGTAATGTATGCAATGATTCACAATGACACGGGCAGCAAGACACTGCAATGTAGTATGGTTGATGGGCTGGATCAAGTTCTTTGCCATCTCTTTTTCATCCAGCAAATCAATAGCAGTTTGTTTGTGTAAGTTTGTTGCATCAAAATGTGCACCTGACTTGATAAGAAGATTCATAATGTCAGGATGGTTGTTCAGTGCAGATATGTGCAAAGGGCTGTTGTCATCAGAGTCTCTAGCATTTACATCAGCACCACATTCCACTAATATAGCTGTGACTTGCAAAGAAGGAAATTTGCAAACTGGGTAGCGCCCCACACAAGTTGTGTTCTTATCAACAGCCAAGTGGAGCGGGCTAAAATTATTCTTTCCCCTAGGATGCAACTTCAGAAATCGATATATAGTCTGTTTCTTAAAATGATCTTGTTCAATACTACAAGGAACTTTTTCCAATAAGCAAATTAAATGCAAAATGATGGAAAGCGCTTTGTTGAGCTGTATTTGGTCAGGTGGACACTGAGTCTGTTTGATAGCACGTTCTATTTCAAGGACACTTTTGCACAGTATGCCCATAAGATCATCAAAGGTAACTGTTGTGCCCAGTAGACCCTTTGCCCTGTCCTGTAACATGAATGAAAAGAGTTCAGCAAATGATAAAAGACTGCTGGCAGTCATAGGGCTCAGAGGGTCCAAATTACTCTGCTGCATGTCCAAAGCATATTTCCAGAGATTGATACATCGTTTGAAGTTTCCAGAATCTGCATAGACAGCACCCCTGTACCGAATATAGTAGGATGTATCTGGGTGAGAAGGGCCAAGAATACGTTCTCTAATTAGCAATGCCTGCATTCTCATCTCATCAGGATCTGCAATTAGGTTCTCTAACTCTTCAGCATTGTTCACCTCCTTGGCATAATCATAGGCCATAATTAATGTCTGAGGTATAGGTTTGTTGAGAACATTAGTCCTATCGCTGTACCTCATATCCATAGCTCTTTTCCAGTACTTCAAAGCACCAAGCAAATCTCTCTTTTTGTCCACAAATGTGGCTCCTAAGAGTTCCAGGGCATTGATGCAATCTGTTTTGCTTGTCTCAACATGCTGAGTCAAAAAGTCAACTATGTTTGTGTGGCCTGTAACACTTGCAGAGAGAAGGGGAGTCATTCCGTAACCATCTTTTTCCATCTTTGCACAATACTTCAGAAGCATCTTCATGATTTCCAGGCTACCGGATTCTGCACAGTCATGCAATGCTGTATTTCCTATTAGAAAAGAGAAAGCAACGATAATGAATTTCACCATAATCTTCAGAGCAAGACTACATCTATTATAAGCATTTAATAAAGGGAAAACAGTTTAAATATCAAAAATATTATTTAATTCTAACTGCTGAAATGGTATTTCATATCCTAAGTAGATATGCAAATAAACAAACATCCAAGGGTAGTACAATTATATCAACAGCATATCAAAAAGACTATGTATCAAATCATAGAAAAATAATCAGTATTACATATGTATATACCTTAAAATTTGCCAACTCAAAAAGCTAAGTGATTTTTTTTTTACAATTTTCTTGCAACTTTTCAGCAGACATTCTTAATATATTCTGACTGTATAAAAGAAATACCATTCTATATCTTTGTCCTTCTAACCAATATTCAGGCCTTTAGATAAGTGAATAAAAGACAAGAGCACTTGAATAATGACAGGATCATAGAGGAAGGGCTTTCTCTGTCCCTCAACAAGTAATTGCAGAATAGTAAAATAGTTATCCAAATAAAAAAGAAAAACATATACACTGGTATCTTTTTCTGTTGTGTTTTAGCATTCCTAGCCTACAATTCATGTGATGTCAGCTTAGATTAGATCAGGAAATAACTCCACAGAAAAACTAGAACTATACTTTATAGAGATAGGATAATGCAACAGAATGTTGCCTGTCTTTTCCCTTCCTCCTCTCCTCTTACATGACTGGGAGTTGGAAGAGCCCCTCTGAGTCCAATTCTAATACTCTCCTATCCCTCTGGGCTTAACACATATTTCTGCACACGTTATTGTCTTAATGGCTTCTGAATAGCTTTTCCAAGGTCATTTCTATGGCTCCTTCCAAATGATGGACTAGGTCAGGGGTGTCAAACTCAAGGCCCGTGGGCCGGATCCAGCACATGGGGTGCTTAGATGTGGCCCGCGGGGCTGCCCTGGAAACAGTGAAGGACCGGCCCATGGTGCCTCTGCCAGCAAAAACGGAACTCCATTTTCACTGGCAGAGGGTTGCAGGAGGCCATCGCAGCCAAAAACGGAGCTCGCTGAAAGGAGGCCGCTGCAGCCGAAAATGCCCATCCTGGCCACGCCCCCCCCCCTGAGGTCAAACACAACCCTGATCGGCCCTCAATGAAATGGAGTTTGACACCCTGGACTAGGTTTTTCAAAAATCAGGGTAACATATTGGTTATAACATTGGGCTTTAACCGGAAGTTTGCAGAATGATTTTGGGTTAACCACTCTTTCTCCACCAAGCCAACCTCACACAATTGTTGTGGGGAAAACAAAAAACAAAACAAAATGACAATCTTATGCAGAGATGAAATCTTGGGAGAAAAAAAAGACAGAACATAAATAAATAAAAATAAATTAAATGACAAATGGTGCTCACCTTGTCAATTCAAAATGCTAAGATATTTCCTGATGAAACATTCAGATCAAATCAGGTATTGAATACTAACAGTCAAATATAATTTAATTATTTTTATTTAATGTATTTACTATTTTAAATAGTGCAGCTCAATCAGAATGTTATCCTAAGGATAGGATGTATCAATGTATTATTTCGAATATCAAAATGGTATAAACAAATTGATTTCACAGGCTGTCTTACCAATCTGCCAACTACAGTAAATTTAGGTACATGCTTGAAGTAGACCAACTTGTAGCTATCTAAACTGCAAATTCTCACACACTGTACACATGAAACAGTGGTTACTCTTAACTAAGTTCCACTATTTCTTGCAGGAACACTCTGAATGTTAAATATATTTATTATTCCAAAATGAAGTGTGTACATATACCATGTTTCCCCGAAAATAAGACTGTCTTATATTTTTTTGAACCCTGAAATAAGCGCTTGGCCTTATTGCCATGTACTCAAAAGCCCGATTGGGCTTACCATCAGGGGATGTCTTATTTTGGGGAAAACAGGGTATTACATATGTAGTTTAATATAGGCAGAAGGATGCAAGACAGCAAAGCTGATACAAAGTGTTGCTTTGCTTTCCTACTGCTTTACTACACAACTGTCTTGATAGATTCATTCTAAAATTATGCTGACATTCAAGTGTTCTATCCTAACAGTGAAGTGAGCTATTGTGATGTTTCGAAATGGACCAACAATATACTACTGGAAAGCTTTCTGCAAAACAGTTTTTTTTAAATACAGCCAAAGGAAAAATGAAATGCATTAATTTATAAAATTGTCTACTTATTTGGGGAGGGAGGAAGGAACTTTGTAAGCTAGCAGGGAGCGTTAACTGGGGAAACAGTCATCAAGGCAGTTAAGGATATGCTAATACAAGCAGAGCACCTTTTAAAAAGGTATGGCCATCTAAAGTTCGATATCAGTTAAACCTGGAAATTGCCAAAACCATATTTTACCAACGTCTCTCCTCAGATCCCACAATAACATATAACAGAACTATGCAATCTGATGAAAGAATTTCCTAAGGATATATGAGATCATATTTACAGGGAAACCCCAGGAATTCTAACCAATCATCTACTAGCTATTTCCCAAAATACACAAACCAGACAACCTCTGTGTTGTCTTAAGCACAGGATAGAATATCTGGTTTTATGGATTCTGTGCTCAGATTTTATGCCACATACACTTCCAGCTACATAGGAGACACCACAGACTTCCTAAGAAAATTGACCTCCATAAGCAATCTTTCTAACAAAACCATTTAAGCCACCAGGGATGTTGAAGTACTATACACTATAATCCCTCATAAACATAGACTCCAAGCTACCAAAAATATCATAGACTCCAAGCTATCAAAAATATCATCACTACTAATGTCCAAAGGCACACCTTACCACCAGACTATGTGATTTTGTATTTATTTATAACTATTTCACCTTTGGCATGTGCCTGCCCATCAGTGGCACATTATATGCACAGCTCTCAATATAACAACATTTTCATGGCTGATCTAGAACAATATTTTAACTTACTCCATGAATCCCCTCCTTTTAATTTTCATCATCTGAACTGATAGAAATTAATTTTTCTCAAAATTCTATTATGACTTCTACAACTACCATGTCACCATCAACCTTGGCCTAAACCTATCCACAGAATAATCTATTTCTCCAATGTCAATTTAGTATCATTACACAATGGACACAAAAGCACATTAAAAAGGAAACCTACAGATTGCCATGTATACCCACTTGACAGAATACTCAATTAATGGAATTAAACCAGCATTCAGGAGGTTGAACCACTTATCTAGTAAGATCAATAGACAAATCAAGAAAGCCTGATCGATTTCCAGAGATGGCCTATTAAAAGAAACAACAAAACAGAAGAGACCATTGATCAACAGAACACCTACAACTCACAGCTCAAACCACTCAAGTACATTATTAACAAACTACAGCCCCTACTAGACAATTACAATGCATTTTGTCAGACACTGGATGGCAAGTCCATACTTACATACAACGAAGCAGATTCTCACAAACAACAAGAAACAATAGGACAAGATGCCAACATGAGAACTAGCCCTTGCAACAATCCCAGATGTCTAATTTGCCCCTACTTTTACATCAACAGCACCATTACAAGTCCCAACAAATACATATACAAGATTAGAAATATCTTCACATATTCTACCTCTAATGTAGTAAGACATATATTACAGTAATGCCCCTCTGGATTCTACGCATGACAAATGGGAGAAATTTTGTGCAAAAGAACAAAATAACTTACATCAGAACTTAAAACAAGAACAAAGTAATATCCGAACATAATACAACTGACCAAGAAATTGCCAAACTCACATACATCAAAACATCTCAGGCAATCTCAGAAAATCTCAACACACACAATGGATTTTTATACATTAAAATTATTAGTTGATAAACTATTTATAATCTTGTCTCACATATAATCTGCATAACCAATCTTAATACACCTCTCCCCTATTTCATTTCACTTTAAATCCTACATCAATTTAGCCACTTTATGCATCTTTAGGAGTGAGTTGCAGCTCAAGAAAGTTTATAATGGATGGGCTATATCACACATGAGGATGGGACTGGGTTAAAAAACAAAGATAATTTATTTTTTAAAAATCCATATCTTATGCTTATTTTAGATTTGTACTACAGCTTTCATATATTTTCCTACTTTAAAACAGGGGGAAATGTAGTTATTTTTTTTGTCAATCACAACAATCCCAGAGTGAACTTTGAAGACTGCAAGTTATCTGACCCAGTTTATAACATTAGGTCAGTTTGCCAGATTATCCTATTTGTTATAGCTGGATTCACAGTCTAGAAATATGAAATATAAAAAAGTATCTCTCTTGGGGGCATTTACTTATCCTTACACTTTACTTAGACCCAACCATAAAGAGGTTACTATTTATAAATCCACAAAAAGGATTAAAGAAGTACAATGTATAATGGCCTTCCATATATTTCAAATAGCTATATATTTACTTCAGCTTCTTTCTTAATTATGTCCTTAATTTACTATTAAAACTAAAAACATTATAAGCATAGTTGCTGAAAGCACTAGAATGCCCATAGGATTTCATCATCAAAGCTTCAATTATACTCTGATATACAGTATAATTATTGATTATAGGTAGTCCTCAGCTTACAACCACAAATGAGCCCAAAAATTCTGTTGCTAAGTGAGACAGTTGTTAAGTGAGATTTGCCCCATTTTACGATCTTTTTTGCCACAGTTAAGTGAATCACTGCAGTTAAGTTAGTAACACAGTTGTTAAGTGAATCTGGCTTCTCCATTGATGTTGCTTGTCAGAAGGTCACAAAAGGTGATCAAATAACCTGGGGGCATTGCACCCATCATAAATATGAGTCAGTTGCCAAGTGTCTGAATTTTGATCATGTGACTGTGGGGATGCTGCATCTGTTGTGTAAAAAATGGTCAGTCACTTCTGACAGTGACATTGAAACTTTGTACGGTCACTAAACAAACTGTTATTAAGTCGAGGACTTCCTGTACATGTGTTTGTTAGTCTTTGAATTTCAAGTATTGTACTAGTTTCTATCTTCTAGGATCACATAAAAATCAGCATATATTATACCAAGGGGAAAAAATGTAAATAGCAAAGTGGGAATTAATATATCTCTAGAATATTCTGCAACCTGTTCTCTCATAGACACAGCAAAATCACATGCTGTTATCAAGAGCTTAGTAATTCTAAAAATTAAAATATAAAAATGCACCCACCTAGCATTTTTAAAATAGCTTTGTAGAAGTAGATTACTCAGATTTATTTCTCCATACTGTTATCAGCAAGATTTTCAAAGCAAGAAGCATAGAAGCCTGACAGAAAATGATATTCTACTATCACTTTAACAGAAGATAAAATATACTGTGTATGCTGGAAAAAAAAAATTCTTTAGAGATACCCATTTAGCAAAGCTTCCCTGACAATGAAACAGATGGTATCAGAAAAACTAATTATCTTTATTAGATTTCATCAAAGTTTATAGATTTTTGCTATTTTCTGATGCAGATAGAGACTATCAACCCTATTTGCATCATATTGAATTTGATGGTACTTGTTCCCCTAAACTTAAAAAAAAACAGAATATTTGAATTGATAGAAACACAAACACTTCTAACACAATCAGAAGATTATGTTCGTTAATGCTCAATTTGGTAGAATACACTCCATTGCTCCATAACTTGGGAAACGTTTTAGATTAATAACTCATTATGCCTTATTTGAAAAATGCTTTCAAAATATTGCTTTGAACGATAAAATTACTATACTGTGATGTTTTCCAACACTATCTATATTTAAGTATTTCCCAAGCACCAATAACTTTTATTTCTATGTTGTTGCTTCTGTTAATAATTTCAGTAAATTACAGATTTTCAGAACTTGAATTATTTACACATTTTAAACTGAAAACTGATGTTATGAAGCCATCAAATTGTTTAGCTGGTACCAAGATTCAAGTCCTGACTTAAGTAGCTCAGTAAGTTAATTGGGTAGTCACCATCTTTCAGCCCAAACTACTAAACAGAATTTTTATTGTAGTGAGAAAATGATACACATTCCATTTATATTGCTTTAAGTGTAAATAATAGGGAAATGCAATTAATAAATAGCACATTGTTAAACAGAATAATGCACAAACTGACAATGGTTGGTAAAATTATTTGTATTGCATCCATAAGTCAAAGATAGGTTGCAGTCAATTAAAAAACAACTCACCTCCTGAAAGTCCTCTCTCTCATAAACAATCAGGTCATACTTTAAAGATTGGAGGACAACATTCATACAAGGGCCTGTAAGAGTGATGGCAAACCTTTTTTTCCTCGGGTGCCGAAAGTACGTGCGCTATTGTGCGCGCGCATGTGCCCACACCCATAATTCAATGCCCCCCACGCACCCCACCCCCTGCGCATGCGCGCACAACATGCGCATGCATGCATCCCCCCTGCTCCCCGACTTCCGGTGGGCCCGCGGTGGGCCTGGTAGGCCCATTTTTCGCCCTCCCCAGGCTCCAAGGCTTCCCTGGAGCCTGGGGAGGGCAAAAATGTCCTCCCCACCCACCCCCGAAAATGCCCTCCCAGAGCCTCGGTGTCAGCCAAAAATCAGCTGGCTGGTGCGCACATACACGCTGGAGCTGAGCTAGGGCAACAGCTCGCGTGCCGGCAGATATGGCTCCGCATGCCACCTGTGGCACGCGTGCCATAGGTTCGCCATTACGGGCCTATAAGATGCCATTTACCTAACTTAAATTATCAAGTTCTTTATTAATGAGAAAATTCTATTGAAAAGTCTTGGCCTGCACATAACATTAAACAATGACTTATTATGTTTACTCATAAAGCAAAATGTATCCATTGAAAGCACTGCTAGTAAATACTCTCCGTCCTGTACCTTCTCTTCCTACAAAGAGGAATAAAACAAAATCTGTTCTGAGTTAGCACAGTCTGACATTTTAAAATAAAATACTATACTGTGACTAAAATACTAAACAAGCCACCTTCGATTCTGGATTGTATCTGCAGATTAACAAATTAGTGTTTATTTTAAACCATAAAAGCTAGTTTATAAGCAACTGTTACATTAAAAAAATATGTTAAATTATTCTTTTCATTTATTTATTTCCCTGGTCATGGAAAGATGGAATAATAATATATAAGAAATCTTGGCATAAAGTTCATATGATATGAATCTGTCTTACAACGTGCTTTACAAAAAAAATTAAAAATAATGTATTAAAATGAGGCTGAGAATTTAAGGAAAGGAGGTTAGGCTCTACTGCCAAGTTCAGTAACAGCAGTATTCTTCATGTTATAAAAATAGAATTCATCACACACTGCTCTAAGAGCAGAACTTATATTTCAATTATGAGTCATTCAGTAACACAGTGAAAACTGACAGGACTAGAAATTCACTAAGCAACAGAAAGAAGAGCACTGAATATTGTTTTTAGAAATTGTGTAGTGATGTTTAATAACTATGTTGAAACTTATGCTTAAAATCCTACAAGCTAAGCTCCAGCAGTATGTGGATCGAGAACTACCAGAAGTACAGGCAGGATTTCGAGGAGGCAGAGGAACTAGAGATCAAATTGCCAACATACGCTGGATCATGGAGAAAGCTAGGGAATTCCAGAAAAACATCTACTTCTGCTTCACTGACTATGCTAAAGCCTTTGATTGTGTGGATCACAACAAATTGTGGCAAGTTCTTAAAGAGATGCGAGTACCAGACCATCTTATTTGTCTCTTGAGAAACCTACCGTATTTTTCAGAGTATAAGACACACTTTTTTCCCTCCTAAAAGAGGCTGAAAATTTGGGTGCGTCTTATACTGTAGCCCCACCCACTTGCCGGCCCCTACCCTTCGGCCTCCGCGCATCCTCTTCCTGGCTGCAGAGATTGCCACTGACAATGGCTTGTGTTTTTGGGTTCCACGCGTTGCATTTTCAGCCTCCAAACGTTCGCGCGGTGCCCAAAATGGCTACCCAGAACAGCTGCTGCCTTCTCTTACCCCTTCCCGCTTTGCCTGCTTTAGTCACTGGAGCTCCCTCCGAGGATCAGCTATGCATTTGAAGCTGTTTTTCAGCCCAAACATGAGCTAAGCGATCTTCCGTGCTTTGCCTGCTTTTCTAATTGCTGCTCCCTCTGACAATCAGCTGTGCTTTAGAAGCATAGCCCCAACCATCCCCAACCTCAAAACCAGCCAGCGAACAAATGTACTGAAGCTTATCCCCTACCATCCCCAACCTCAAAACCAGCGAGTGAACTAATAATGTGCTGAAGTTGACCAGGCTAAGGACTAGCCAGATGAATACCTGGTAGGCAGATTTCCCCCCCCCCCCCCCCATTTCCTCCCCCAAAAATAAGGTGCGTCTTATACTCCGAAAAATATATATGTGGGTCAAGAAGCAACAGTGAGAACTGGACACGGAACCACTGATTGGTTCAAAATTGGGAAAGGAGTCCGGCAAGGCTGTATACTGTCACCCTGCCTATTTAACTTATATGCAGAGTACATCATGAGAAAGGCGGGGCTAGATGAATCAAAATTTGGAATTAAGATTGCTGGGAGAAATATCAACAACCTCAGATATGCAGATGATACCACTCTAATGGCAGAAAGTGAAGAGGAACTAAAGAGCCTTTTGATGCGGGTGAAGGAGGAGAGTGCAAAAGTTGGCTTGAAACTCAACCTTAAGAAAACTAAGATCATGGCATCTGGCCCTCTCAATTCCTGGCAAATAGATGGGGAAGAAATGGTGGTAGTGACAGATTTTATTTTCCTGGGCTCCAAGATCACAGCAGATGGGGACTGCAGCCAAGAAATTAAAAGACGCTTGCTCCTAGGGAGGAAAGCTATGACAAATCTAGACAGCATACTAAAAAGCAGAGACATCACCTTGCCAACAAAAGTGTGTATAGTCAAGGCTATGGTTTTCCCAGTTGCAATGTATGGCTGTGAAAGTTGGACCATAAGAAAGGCTGAGTGCCAAAGAATTGAGGCCTTTGAACTATGGTGCTGGAGAAGACTCCTGCGAGGCGATCAAACCGGTCAGTCCTAGAGGAGATCAACCCTGACTGCTCTTTAGAAGGCCAGATCCTGAAGATGAAACTCAAATACTTTGGCCACCTAATGAGAAGGAAGGACTCACTGGAGAAGAGCCTAATGCTGGGAAAGATTGAGGGCAAAAGAAGGAGATGACAGAGAATGAGGTGGCTGGATGGAGTCACTGAAGCAGTAGGCATGAGCTTAAATGGACTCGAGGATGGTAGAGAACAGGAAGGCCTGGAGGAACGTCGTCCATGAGGTCGCGATGGGTCGGACATGACTTCGCAACTAACAACAATGTTGTAACTTCTGCATTAATCTGTGAGACAGACTAATATAGATTATTAGCATACTCTATATGAGAAGTTAATAATTACTTTATGAGCTTATAACTAAAATCACAATCACAGGCATCCCAAAACAAGTCATTCATACTCAATTTATAAAAATCTTACTATCACACAATATTTAATTGCATAATGAGTATTATGAACAGTTAAATATATTTCACCCCTGCCAAATTTTTGGAAGAATGAAAGCTATGTGGAATGCCAGAATTCTTATAACATTTTTTTTAAAATGGGAAGACAGAATCAAGTGTATCTGAGTCAGAGACAGGCTAGTTAAAATAAACAGTAGACTGAAAGAATGGCCATACCTACTAAATCAGGAACTATGTTAAAAATGAGGAAAAGGTGTTATGAAAATATAACCACATGCTCATAACTAGAACAAAAAGACAAGGCCGGGCAGCTGCCATCACAGTATAAATTAGAGGAACACTTTGAACATTGTTTCAGTAGCCTAGGGAGGACCATAAGAAGAACACAAAGGGATCTGTTGTGATCCCAATACCACATCCTTTGTTTATTCCACCACAGAGTGACTAATTTCATTCAGTTCCTTATCATAAAAATTTCAGCAGGTGGCAGCACCTGGCTTACATCGGTCTGAGTTCTGAAGTTATGTAGAATTGGGCCTGATTAGAACTTGAATAAGACACCACCAAGAAAATCCAGGGCTGTTGATGACAAAATCCAAGAAAAAGGCAATATATATGAATGTTTCCATGTAGGCATCAGGGACTCAGATTGATTCATAGGCAGCTTTCTTTTATCACAGGTTAGCACTTTCAAATAAACAATATATCTATAAAAACAATTTTCTATTTAGTTTCCCTATTTAGTATGTACTGATAAAATTCATGACCAAAAACAACAACAATAATAATCTAGGTTCCACACAATGAAAAAGATGCATCACCACACTATTCCAAAATATGCATGCATATAGGCTTAATTTTATATACAGAATATAATACTGGCAGAATTATAGGCAGAATATATCCTAAATAACATTTTTTTAAAAAAACTATAATTTATATAAAAAAGCTTATGAAAGCCTAGGTAAATATTGGAAGAACAAATCAAAATGTGATTTAGTCTGCTCACACTTTGAACCTTTGACATGAATATTCTGAAGAGATTTTTAGGAGTTGCCCTTTTGAAAATGGATACTGAACTCACCTTTGACACTTTTTCTATTTACATCTGCCCCTTTCTCAAGTAAATACTGAGCAATTTCTTTGTGTCCTTTGTAGCAAGATATCATAAGACATGTATGTCCGTGACGGTTAGACACTTCCAAGTCTGCTTTGTGTTCCACAAGATACTTTACAATTTCTAGGTGACCATCAAAGCAGGCAGCTCTGAGAGGTGTTGAGTTTGTCAAAGTGGTATTGTTGACAGATGCTCCATGATTTAATAAAGACTGAACTACTTTCAAATGACCAGCTGCTGATGCTGCCCATAGCGGTGGCGCCCCTTCAATAGTTTCACCATCAAAATTCACAGAACCACCAATTTCTATAGAAGCACTGCAATGTTCCAGTAGGTGTTCCACCATGTCAAGATGCCCATATCGGGCTGCCATTAGGAGGGGGGTGGCACCATTTGTTTTTTCTGACATCAGCAAAGCCACCTCGTCTTTAGTTTTATTTGCCAGTAACTTGGTGAGGAGTCGCAACTTCCCATCACGAGCAGCATTGAATACGGCTGTCTTAAGATCCATTTAGTCTTTTCCTCTCAGTTGGATTTGTTCTTCAGAAGCAAGATGAATGCAAGTCGCCTGTGCTCTGGGACCACAAATTTGGATATTGTTCTGTGAATTATCCTTTGGCAGATGTGTTACCGTTGTACACAACATCAACTTTCAACATGGGACTTCCAAAGCAAGTGCTATACTTTGCAGCCTAGAACAAAATACATATTTTAGATTGGTGAACTATTGAAGCAGCTACCCTATTTTTAATACCTGCTCTTTATCCAATATTTATATTTCCCTTTTACTTTTATACTTTTTATAATTTTAGAGCCTTTAATAATAGTTTTGTAAATATTTATTGTTTCGTAGCTTTGTTGACACTGACTAGAGATGGGCAGCTATATAAAATTACAAATAAATAAGTGAATATATTGTTCAAATGATTTTTTTTTATTACCAAGTGGAACTTGGAACAATGCCTGGGCCCATATTTACACTCTCCTTCCTCAGAAGTCCCCCCCAACAAAAAAAACAAAACAAAAAAAAAACAACAACAGCTGAAATCATCCATTTTCTCCCAGCTTTTGTCATCAGAATTAAATTGTAAATTATTACAGCAATCCCGAGAATATCTTGCTCGACCAACCCTGACATCCATCCTGGGAACCCCCCTTCTGACAATCTATATTGGTACGTTTAGACTGCAACTACTCGGTCGGTCACAAAACAGTAAGGATGTTAGTGCCTGGGGTTTAAGTTTGTCCTGCAAATGTCACCGATCTCCCTCCACCCCCCACCCCCACCCCAAGCACGAAGCGCGCCCTCAACCTCGAGGAGACCTGAAGTGTACCTTTCCGCCAGCTTTTCCTTTATCTCTTAAAACGATTGAGCGACCACGAATATCTAACTTTATCGCTCCCTTCTCGAAACTCGACTCCCGCATGCGAGGACCTCAACCTAGTATCTCGGGATGTCTCTTTCCCCCTCCCGCCGCCGCAGCTGCAAAATCGTTACGGGCACGACGCGACTCTGAACGCCCTTTGTCACGTCTCTTCCCTGGGGAGCCTCCGGTGGCGAAGGGCAGCAGAAGCCAGCAAGCCAGCCAGCCAGCCAGCCCCGGCACCCTCGGCTTCAGGGAAGTCCCTACCTCTGCTCGCAGTCCCGGCTGGCGGCCGGTGCCCGTTTCACTTTCCCTTTACCCGCCCTTCAGATTTCGCTGCCGCCGCCGCCGCCGCCGCCGCCTCTCAACCGCTTTTTCACTCCCCTTTACTATCCCCGACAGTCAGGCGGGCGGAGGGGCGGAGGGGCGGACGGGCTCCTAGACGCCCGAGAGCGAGGCCAGGGCGGAGACTACGGACGGGGCTCTCTCTTTCCTCCCCCCGCCTGAGCAAACGATCCCGGCCGGGGAAACGGAACTACCTTCCCGAGGCGCGTCGAAGGATCGCGTCGTCGACTCGGCTTCCCGAAGCCGCCTCCGCGCCGCTTTTTTACACCGAAGCCTCCGCCACCGCCGCGCCCCGTTCCCAACGAAGCTCCTCCATGACAGGGCAGGCGCTCCCGACAGCAACGACCGAGCGAGCCTCTGTCCTCTCCTCCCTTCCCGGCTCCAGCGAATAAAACACACCCTACCTTACTATCGCCCGCCTCTCTCCAGCCCTCCCTTCAGATCAGGCCCAAATGGGGGAAAAGCGTAAGGCGCAGGAGGGAGGAGGAGGGGCCTCGGCGAAGAATCAAGTTAAGCTGAGAGCGCAGGAACGAAGACGGTTGAGAAGGCGAGGGCGGGTGCTAAGCTGAAGTGGGGCGGCGCGGTGTGGTGCGGGCGGCTGCTGACTTCTGGCCTGAGGGAAGTCGGAGAAGTCGAGTCGCGCAACACTGAGCTAAATTAGCACATAATGGAGGCGAACGGGCGCCAAAGGAGCGTGGCCTATGAGCAAACCGACTCCGTTGAGGCTTCCCCTGGCGCGCTGCCAGTCTGACTCAGTTTCCCGCCGGCTGCGTGCCGCCCGCCGAGGAAGCAATGGATAATTTCTTTGGGCGTGTGTCGGCAACAGAGGGAGCTTGAGCCGCAAAGGGTTGAATTTAATTCTGACAAGCTGACCAGCACGCTGCGGTTCAAAAAAACGAAGAAAATATATTTTGGGGATTTTGTTGTGCCATCATCAGTGCGTTGGTTTCTTGGAGTTACGTGTAAGCACTTTGGGGTGCTCCTAGGAACTTTGGGGGAAATCACTTCCCAGAAATAAATATTCTCCGTCTATATTCAGAAACATTGAGGTGTTTCTGTTTATTTATTTACCTGCCTGCCTGTTTGTTTGTTTATTATCCTTTACATCTAGAATCTAGATGTGAGCAGTACAACTCCATAAGACCTCACTTTCATTACTTTCAGTGTCTGTATTCTAAATTGAATCTGGATCTAACTTGTGTTGGATCCAGATTCAATTCAGACATGACTATTGTAAGCATAAAACCACTCTCAAGCAGAATTTGTAGCACTTCTACCTAAAGGCATGCAGCTATGTCATTCTTTTTCTTTATGAAATACTGTTTTTCTATGTGTTAAGAAAAAACAATCCAAAAGCAGTGGTTTAAAAGTGGACGGTTACAAATGTACCTCTTAAAATTTTGTGAAAAAAGTAAAAGATGTATAAAAATCTTTAGAAAGGCCTCATTTGGTCTTAGATGTCAGCTGGCATTGTATGTCAAATGTGGAGTGTTTATGAAATTAAAACTTGATTAGCTGACTTAAATTATACAGAATGAATAATCAGATTTTACTCAAGTGTGTGGTAAGTGGTGTATAATCAAAGAATAAAATTGTCTTCAGTGTGATAGGTTTGAATACAATAGCTTACAGTTCCAAGTATCCTTAAGATCCAACCCTAAGAAGAAAGTCTTTTAACCCATCTCTTTTAACTGAAGATGAAGCATTATTTGGATTACAATTCTACTTCTGCACATTTTGAGGGACACTTAAAGTTCAGCTTGTTTCTAAGGGTAACTTGAGCATGAAACAGTTTGCATAAAGTAATTATCTTTTCATTATCCTATGAGTTCATTCAGATTCTTGATAGAGTTCTGCTCCATATTCTAGCCAATAGCAGAATTATAGCTGATAGGCGTGTAGGATATGATTTCCTCAGTTATATCTTAAAATGTAGTATTCCTTGTTCTGATAATCCTGAATAACCCTTGAAAGCATTCAACTGCTTAGTAAAACAATTTAACATATAGGTAATGAACTATTTCCCTTTTCCCTGCTCTGTTTTAATAATTTGTATAACATTGTTACATTGTTTTTTTATATATATAATCTTTTTAGAGATATTGGCGTGAAAATCCTGAAACGGCTTCAATTACATTGCTGGATTGAAAAATATGGGTTATATATATCATCCTATAAATAACATCATAAACTCATTCTGTTGGGTGCCAGTTTTCATGTAGTCAAAATATTATCTATAGTATCCCAAAAAAATCTGCAAACTTAAGGAACTATAAGGCTTAAAGAAGTTTAATTTTTCTTTAAGAAAAGAGATGCTACAGCAGAATGGCAAAGACCACTGTGAGAAAACAAAAATTGGAAAAAGAAGCAAGAGAATGAACTGTCCCGAGAAAGGTCATGATGCCTAGAACAGTGAAAAGAGGACTCTGTACGCAATATATTTTGCGGGTTCGTATTAAGCAATAACTTTAAAGTAACACCACTTACTTAACCCAGACATGGAAAGTGCAATTCTAGTTAAAAACATCAAAGGAAGTAGCAGGACAATCTATTTTACCTTAGAGTTCTTCTGGTATGGTTGTATTAACATGTGTTTCTCCAGTCCTTGAGTCAACAGTAAAGTATGCCAGCATAAATCCACCCAATAAAAGAGCCCTAATCTGCATCAGTTGCAAAAAGCATAAATGTGTACTTCTCAAGAATGGCTATAGCCAGCAACATCCAGAAGTAGCCTTGTGGAGTAGACAGTGCCATAGGAACACACACACACACACATCCCCCCCCCCTTATAAAACAAAAACTGGCAAATAAAACCCTGCATCAGAAAACCTGTGATATTCATGGGTGGCAGAATCCAAGTCTCACTTTTAAATTCTCTGCGGTACAGATTTAATACTCTCCCAAAAGAACACTAATCCTGCCTTTAAATCTAAAGTATGGTAAATATGGCTAAATTGTGACTGGGCAGATACAGATGTTCTTTCCTGAATGTTTTTTTTTCTTTTTGCCTTTTAGGTAATTAATCTAAAGACATCTCCCAATAGGAGCCAACAATGTACAAATTAGCTTCTTGGTGGACAAATCATAAAGCACAACAAATCTCTAATGACAGTAGTGTAATGAGCTTTTATAATTAATTAAACTAGTAGCTGCCTGACTCCCAACAAGTCTGGGCAACTCACAACAATCAAATTACAATAAAATCAATATAATATATGATAAATGTGACAGCTAGATGAAATGAAATGGGTAGGGGGTGGGGTCTTCACTCTTCTTCACAACAGCACAACAATCTTGTGCTCTTGAATTTGCATTAGGAATCACACAAGCAGGTACTGAAAGACAAAGATCTTTCTCCCCTTTTTATACTGGTATTCCTTGGATTATGACCATTCAGCAACCATTCAAAATTACTATGGCACTGAACAAATGGTATTTAAAACAGATCCTTTTAGTTCCAGCCACATCCCATGGTTGTGTGATCATGATTTCCCAGTCAGCAAAGTCAGCAAAAAGTCAGAAGTCACAGTTATGATTCTCATGGCATCACTTAACAATGGCAACCAAGATTGCTAGAATTGTCATCGCTAAGTGATATGGTCACTTCACATCACATTTTATGACTGCATTGCTTAGTGATGGCAGTTCCAGTCCCAATTGTTATTGTAACCCGAAGACTTCCTGTAAAACATTTTTCAGACAGTTAACAGCTTCCACATCTACTGATTACAATGTGTTTCAAAGCTGAACTACTATTATCTTGAATTACAGGATGCTACTGGGGAAGGTGCATTCCAGGGGTGAAATCGAGCAGGTTCTGACAGGTTCTGTAGAACCGGTAGTGGAAATTTTGAGTAGTTCGGAGAACCGGTAGTGGAAATTTTGAGTAGTTTGGAGAACTGGCAAATACCACCTCTGGCTGGCCCCAGAGTGGGGTGGGAATGGAGATTTTGCAATATCCTTCCCCCGCCATGCCCACCAAGCCACACCACGCCCACCAAGCCACGCCCACAGAACCGGTAGTAAAAAAAATTGGATTTCACCATTGGTGCATTCTATTTATATATAAACAGGAAAAGTTAAGCCTATCAGCTTGTGAAACTAGTTAGATCTTGAGTAGATCAAATTCCCTGGCTAGTTGTGAAATAGACAGCAGAACAGGCAAATTGTCGGATACAATGAGAGGATGTCCCTGTTCTTTGCATCCCTGAAAGATTGGTAGGTGGAAAAGAACTGCTTTCTTAAGAAAAAAAATGAAAGTGAAGGAACAAACATTTGCTACCAAAAAAAAGTCTTGAAAATAGAAAGTGATAGCAACTGAAGCCTGCAAACTTAGTCCTGTTAGTTGCCAAAACATATGGCCTCTCTAGCACCTCCTACATCTCCCTCAGTTACGGGGTGTGCTTCTTGTACTGATAGAGCACTCTGCTGTTTATCAAGTGCTCACTGAGCAGCAATTAAGACTTTCAAACATGCCTCACTTCAAAGGCATATTTCAAGAAACTTCAGTATCAGTTTTGACCAAGCAACACCACGACAAGACCAAATATCTTGCACAGGATACCATTAGTTTGTGTCTTTCTATATATCATCTAAATTCTAGCTCTTTGAAAGTGTTTTGACAATAGCTTTTTTGTTTCTTTGTGCCTCAGTGTAATGAGTAACATTATTTTAGCTAGCAGTTTATTTTTGTTTGTTTATTTTATCTGAATAGTGACAGTTGTGCAATGACTTTATCTATGCTTCAAAACGCTTAAGAGCAAAGGTACGGTATGTTAAACATGCCAAAAAGAGCGCTTTCCTGCTTGTCTGTTAACTGTTTTGCCCTCACTGGCTTTCTGACATGTAAATTCATATTTGAAACCGAGCAGTTGTGGGAAATTACAAAAGAAAAGAAAAAGAAAAAGAATGGCATGTGCAGCATCACTTCACTTTCACTTTTCTACATGCATACATATGAAAACCCCAAGTGGAGAACTGGGGGTGGGAGGTTAACAGCAGAGCTGAGAAAATGCTTTATTTGTTTGTTTGTTTGTTTGTTTGTTTGTTTAACTTTATATGCCACCACTCTCACTATCAAAATCATTCAGGGAAAGTGTAGTGCCTTTGCTCAGATATCCCTTTTCCATTCGCGAGATAAATTTCATTACTTCATCAAAACAGTATCATTTAATACTTTTAGAATAACGTAAAATTGCCTGTATAATATTGACTTTTATGAAAATGCCTGAGGGCAGATGAATGAATATTGTCAGGGCAGATATATTGACACTGTACTTCTGAAGAACTGAAATATCATGTCCATGACCAGAGGTGGGTTTCAGCAGGTTCTGACCAGTTTTGGAGAACCGGTAGCAGAAATTTTGAGTAGTTCGGAGAACCAGTAGCGGAAATTTTGAGTAGTTCGGAGAACCAGTAGCGGAAATTTTGAGTAGTTCGGAGAACCGGTAAATACCACCTCTGACTGGCCCCGCCCCCATCTATTCTCTGCCTCCCGAGTCCCAGCTGATTGGGAGGAAATGGGGATTTTGCAGTAACCTTCCCCTGGAGTGGGGTGGGAATGGATATTTTACAGTGTCCTTCCCCTGCCACGCCCACCAAGCCACGCCCACAGAACCGGTAGTAAAAAATTTGAAACCCACCACTGTCCATGATATG
Source organism: Thermophis baileyi (assembly GCA_003457575.1). Classification (NCBI taxonomy): domain Eukaryota; kingdom Metazoa; phylum Chordata; class Lepidosauria; order Squamata; family Dipsadidae; genus Thermophis; species Thermophis baileyi. Next base: position 2,200,518 of record QLTV01001684.1, read on the forward strand.
TTAGTCACTTTAGATATTGCTCAAGATAGATGGACAAAGATTACTAGACATAACTTCAGAACATATTATGAGTAGGGCACTGTTTTAATAAAATACGATAAAGACATGAAGAAGTATGTTCCTTGAAGAACAAGGAAAATCAAGTAATAATGCATGTCAATACTCCTTTCATGAAACTAGTGAAACCTGGGAAATAATGAATATATGCTTGGCAAACTGATAATGTCCAGGCCACAAATGTTGTTATATTATTTGTGTGACAACTGTGTAAGAATTAAAGAATTATTAACCGTTTGTACAGCTATTGGGTTGGTAGGTACTGGAAAGCAGTCATAATATTGAATACAAGACCTTGTGCTAGATGCAATGTGCTGTTTCAGTTTGGCTTAGAGCAGGGCTGCAAAAAGTAGAGTCCCCCAATATCCTTTTAATGCCAGCCACAGTGGGTGGAGCCAAAGTTTAGGCCGCATTTTACAGTTTTGGAAAGTTTAAATAAGGTTGTTTAGATAGGGCACCCAAAGCTGGGTAGCAAAAGTTCAATGGCAGCAAAGTGACATAGAAAATGTTTGTAGCCCTCATGTGGTTGGTTGCCCAGAGTTTTGTAGCAAGATCTGATAGCCCAAGTCAAAAAACAAACTAGAATCCAAAGTATTTATAAATGTTTAAGATAGTCCTTTCACTCTTGAAACTCTATCTCCAAACGTGCTCAGTATCTACTCACTGCTGAATTGCAGTTCTCAACATGCAATGCACAATCTGACCTGACCCTCAAACTTACAGAGGTTTTGCATCTCTGGCTTGGCATATTGTGAGAATCTTGACAATTGCGTTATTTGTTTGTTTGTTTGTTTAGGAAATTTATATGGCTGCGTACTTGTTCACAGCGACTCTTGGCAGCTTACAAGCAATAAAAACACAGTATAAAATAAAATAATAAAATAAAATAATAAAATAAAATAAAATAATCTATAGATTGCTTAGAGCTATGTTGCTGTGAGAAAACCAAATCTTTCTGGCTAGATTAAAAAAAAAAGGGACTCTAGAGTTGGCTCTGTATTGATTCACATGCTGTATCACCTCAGGCCACTGGCTCGCTTTTCTTATCATCCTTGTTAATCACCTCAGATATGTCTTTCCCCTTTCACTCAAGGGCTTTACTGGCAAAATAATCTGCAACCAAACTTTTATTATATAAGCCGCCCAGAGTCCTTCGGGAGTTGGGCGGCATATACAAGGCAGAAAATAAAATAAATAAAATAAACTAAAATAAATAAAATAATAAAATAATAAAATAAAATAATAAAATAAAATAAAAATTAACCAGATCACATTAATTTTTCTGCATTGAGTGAATCCAGCTGTTATATTTTATAATGTAGCACACCACACATATCCCTTGACAGGTGAAAATCTACATATACTATAACCTTTATAACAAGGATGTCCAACCTTTGTAACTTTAAGATTTGTGGACTTCAACTCCCAGAATTCCCCATATGCTTCTAGTATGTGAGAAATGTAGCTTTCCATTTCTTGAAGCTTTGTTAACGTTTTCCTGCTGCTTAAAATGTCGTGTTATGAATTACTGTCTCTGTATCCTATTTATAGTGTTTGTTCCCTTCCAATGCAACAGGAAGCTTTTGTCTGCTCTGTTTAAAAGGTTAAACTCTGCCTGTCTTGAGAACAGTCAGCATAGGAAGATGTTTTTGACTGTGTTAGCTTCAGTCAGGACATAAAAGGCTTTCTACCAGGGCAAAATGGAATTTATCCTAGCGGACAACCTTAATGGTATGTCAGGCATTCATTGCTGCCTATCTGTACAAGAACAGCTTGTACTGCTGATTGTCTGCCAGCTAGCGTTGGCTACTATTAACTGCACCTTCTTCCCCTCAGCCAAGGTCTTTGGGACAATAACACTCACAACATAATGGAAAAGCAAACTTTTATGCTCAGCTTTTTTTTCCCTATAGCTTGTCTTTGTCTCCTGTGAATAGCAGTAAAAAGGGTAAACCATTAGATATGTACATGAAATACCAATAAAACAGGGTACCTAATCATAGTACCCTTGACCCTAAATAGGATTCCCAAAGGGTTGAAAATCCTTCATGGATAGAACTTTACAAAACTGGGCTTCTTTTTGAAATGTGCTTGCCATTGGAGATGGGCATGTAACATTAGCAATTGGCTTGGAGATAAAAGTTTCACTCCATCTTCCATAGGTTAGGTAATATGCACTCAGGAGTGGAGATGTTTCAATATATTCTAAAGTTTTCAAACTTCTACTTTCGTAGCAGCCTGTTGGACCAGTTTTTTTGAAGCTTTTGTAATATGCTGGTAATCTTTAAAAGTTGCTGGTTGAACATGTAGCACGCAATGTCTCAAAGATAACAGCAATGTCCCAAGGTAATATCTGTGGCCCATATACCAGTTGTACCTCCAGACTGATTTTTTTTTAACAAATCTGAATTATTTTAAGATATACCATGAGCTTTTTGTTTTAGAGAACATCAGATGCTTTTTAAAAAAATAAATACATTTGCTTTTAAAAATTAATCTGACAAAGTAATTATGAAAAGAAAAAGGAATCAGACTGGGCAAGTTCATTTCACAGCTTTCTGCTAAGTCTTTACAAAGTCAGTCAAGATAAGGAGTGGGTTCCTAGTTTTATCAAATTCCTGTTAATTTTAATGTTTTTAATTTGTGCTTTTTATTGTATTGTAAGACACCTAGTGTGGCTTTGGAAAGTAAGATGGACAGTATATAAATTTAATTAATAGAGTCAGCAATAAACTTATAGGTTATGTTAAAATAATTATATGTATTGCTTTAACTTAGTACAAGGCAGGGGTGAAATGCTCCCAGTTCGGGCATGCCTGCCGGTGGTCGGAGAGCCGGTAGCGACGGCAGCGCGAGGCTTTGGCCACCCGCCCGGACGCCACCATTTGGGTTCTTTTACCCTCTGCGCATGCGCAGAGGGTAAAAGAACCCTGGTACAAGGCAAATATAGGGGGGAGGGAAACTTTAGGAACCACAAAATTAACCAAAAGAGCAAGATCCTTAATTCAGATGGCAACATTATCTACATAGATTACCAGACTGTGCTAAGCCATAATGTGATTTGTGTTTGATTTTGTGACTGTAAACCCAGTAATTGTGGCTTATAATTTATGCCTGTGTGTTTTATATATCAATCATGGCCTATTCATCAAACCAATAATGCATTACTTGTTACGTTATATCCTCCCTTTCCTCCAAAAATTCAAGATGACACATGTAGCTAGCTCTCCTTGCAGCATGTAATTATCACCTAATTTTATTCCATAATGACCTTTTGAGGTAGGTTGGGTTGAGAAAGAATGATTGATCTGAAGTCATCCATTGGCTTCCATGGTTGAGGGTGGATTTGAAACTGTTTCTCAATTGTAATCAACACAATACTTCTAGATAGAATTTTTGAGTCAGCTATATATCCAGTTAATTGTCATGCCATCCAGCCAACGTGTAATCAGTATGACTGAAAATGAACACAGTAGAAGTATCAATGCCCAATTTTATTGTGATAATAACTTAGAAACTGAAAGAGTCGCCAGTTTGTCATTTGATATGAGTTACAATTCAACTCTGCTCAAATGCAATTTATTGCAGTTTACAATTACATCAAAACCACAAAAGGAATGAATAACCTTTGATCTTTTTAGTTACGAGAGGTCCTTAACCAGAAATATTTAATAAATGAAAACAAGAATGGCCAGCAAGCTTTAACTGACACCTTGGGTCTGCAGAACACAAGGATCGGTCCATACTGCAAAACTTCACAGACCAGACTTTATAATTCCATTGTGTTCCTTCAAAAATGCAGTTTGTATTTCAGCTATTCCAACAAAAAGTCTTGGAATTGCTAGGTCAGTTTGATCCAAATGGAAATGATATTATTCCACTGAATAAAAGAGCAGCATAAAATGAACACTGTAATTCTCAACTGGGATCAGGGGAATGAGAGGGATTGTCCAGCCAAGCAGCATTTGAAGATGAAAGACGGATACTATATTTTAAAAGGATTAAAAATATAGTGACACATAGTAATTAGTTAGGTTTACATATCCTATTTAAGCCATAAATTATGATTTATATAAGACTGACTGGTTCATAACCTAAATCACATTATGGTTTAGTGCAAAATGTGTGGACTAGATAACAAAAATATACATTTCTTTACCGAGCGCAGTGGTTAGAGTGCAGCACTGCAGGCTACTTCAGCTGACTGCTAGCTGCAGTTCAGCGGTTCAAATCTCACCGGCTCAAGGTTGATTCAGCCTTCCATCCTTCCGAGGTGGGTAAAATGAGGACCCAGATTGTTGGGGCAATATGCTAACTCTGTAAACCGCTTAGAGAGGGCTGTAAAAGCACTATAAAGCGGTATATAAGTCTAAGTGCTATTGCTATTGCTATTTAATCCCTTTATGATGGCTGGTTAAATAGTATTTCCATATTCTGAAACAGTACTAAAATCCATAAAAATCTACCAAAGACAAAAATAGGATGAACATTCACACCACAAACAGTGATTACTCTTTCAATCTGCTTTTAACTCTTAGAAAATATCAGGTGAGACCATCATTTCATCATCTCTCATAGTGATTTCTCAAGGGTTCAGATAGTTGCCTTTCTAACCCTTGTCACCAGGAATCCTTGAAGTGAATATCTTACAAATAGAATGCTTACTCCATACCTGGTCCTATGATCCCTCTCTTCAAGACTTTTAAAGCTTACAGCTAGAATGGTGGAAAATAAGATCTTTGTTTGGTAGCATTATTCCAGGAGGCTCACCTGAAGAGGACCTCCCAAACTCTTGTTTAAGTATTCAAAACAAAATCAACAATATGGAGATAGAATGGAGTATCACAGGATCTTTGAACAAATAAATTACTTTTTTTAAAAAAAAAATGCATTTGTAATACTAATGTTTTTCCAGCTAATGTTTTTCAGATGTGCTAGTACTGTATTTCCCATCATTGCCAGTCAGTGTAATTATTGCTTATGCTGGTTGTGAACACTCTGTTGTAGCCCCCGCCTTTCTGAACGGCAGCTGGTTAGGGAAAGCCGCTTTCTACCGTACATTTACCATTAAAGGATCTTGGGGGCCACTTCTTTCTTTCTTCCATACCGCCACACCTTTTCCTGCTGCCTATATCGAGCCTCTTGGAAAGTTTTCTTTACTTGAACAGAAAATCCAGGACTATCTTCTTGAAGAACATTAACACACTGTAGGATGAAAGGAGTCCTCTCCCATGGGAGTGGTCTATTTCGTGGCCGCATGGGTATCACACTGTTATATTTGTGTGGGATGGTCAGTGCACCCAAAAGAGAAGTATATGACTGGAATTCACACCAAAGGTCTCTTAAGAAGTTTTCTGTCAGCAGTATAATTATCCAGGCGGAATCGTTAATGGCATCAGTTAAATTTTCCAGCAAATGCCTACCGCTAGGCATTTCCGCAAAAATGATTCCTGGTTTGATACAATATTCATTTTGTAAGAGGTCTTGGACTCTAATGGCTTCTTCTATATCCTCCTCAGCATGAAGAATCACAAACCTGTAGAACCCATCTTCAGACTCCTCATCACTGCTAACATTTACGTCTTGGATGCTAGGATGGCAACAGTTTTCTAATGTGGAGTTTTGGTTATAGTGGTGTTCGTTTTGACTAGCATACTTAGTCTTCATTCTGTTCTTCAGAAAAGAGGGATAAATTCTTCTGGAAATATTGTTTCCCATTGTGGCTAACTCTTAAAAGTAAAGAGTTAGTAACCTCATTTCTCCAGTCTGTAAAACAAATGGAAAATAAGGAAGTATATTATTATCAGAGTTAACCTGAAAAGAATGTAGGTCAAGGAATATGGGACGGAAGTTATTAAAGGGTTGCAAAGGCAAGATTGGAGAAGAAAATATAGCATCAGGAAATAAAAGAGAAGTCTTCTTATTTACAGAGAGAAATGAGTGCAGAGTTCTGAAATCTTGAATATTTCTTCAAGATATTCTATGGAATTTTAAAAAAAACCACCTTAATGATATTTTACAAACGCCCTTAAAGGCACCCAAAGTTCTAACTTCTCTCTCAACGTATCTTTGTCAAACATGCACTTTTACTGCACATTGCAAGCTACACTAAATAATATAATAAGCTTTAATAAATCTTACTGCTGATACTGATGAAAGAAGCCATTATTTGCAATTCTGTAGTGGTTAAGGTAATAGGTTAGAAACTGGGAGACTGTGAGTTCTAGTCCCGGCTTAGATATGAAACCAGTTGGGTGACCCTGGGCCAGTCCCTTTCACACAGTCTCTTGGTTTCTAGCTGAAACCACTTGACCAAACTGGCTGTATCATTCAACTATAGGGAACCATTAAGAAGTTGTCATCTGCTCCTGGAGCAGCGGTGCTCAACCTGTGGCTCGCGCCCCCTTTGGGGGTCGAACGACCATTCCACAGGGGTCGCCGCGCGTGTTAGCCCGCCATCTTGGTGCCACCGTCACTTGCAGGGGTCGCCGGACAGCCGGTAGCTACAGAAGCGGGAGACTTCGCCCACCCGCCCGGACGCCGCCATTTGGGTTCTTTTACCCTCTGC
>QLTV01001684.1:2207192-2226311 GCA_003457575.1 Thermophis baileyi
TCACGGCGGCTGGGGGGGTCACGGGGGGGGGGCGGCATTAGAAAGGTTGAGAACCACTGTCCTAGAGAGTTTACCAATTTCCTGGCATCAGAGATGGCAGATTTTGTATGAGACAAAGTGAAAGTTGACTTTTTTTTCACTAATCCCTCACATCTTATAAATCTTAGAGGTTAATGCTTAAAAAGGAGAGGAGAAGGAACAAAGATAATCTGCCCAATAATCAAAGCAGAAGGCTGAGTTCTTTGAAATGAAATCTGAACAGATTCTTATGCAAAACAGAAACACATCATTCATTTAATTAGCTAATGTATGAATTTAATTTGGAATTATGTGTGCTTTCATTTTTAAATAAATTCCTTTTTATTTCTAAAGATTTGGCTTCATTACATTGTTTCATAAAAATTTCCCTGTGTGCAAGACTATATGATTATACCACCACTATTCCTTATGTTTCAGGAAGTTTGTTACAATGGATGTTGGACAGGAAAAATCCAAAGCACTTTACTTTCCGTTTCCCTAGAACTGGGTTTAAGCACAAATACCTTGATAAGAGCACTTCAAACTCTTCCATTTAAAAGACTACAATATTGTGAGGTTATTTGTCCTAATGGGTGAGAACTGGAGAAGTGCACAAAACAGAAAATATGTTTTGTCTCATGTATGTAACAGAATCTGTTATTAACAGAAGCATTGTTGCTCAAAGTTTGGATGGACAATTCAACAAGGAAAGGACAATTCAACAATCTGACAAAAATGAAATTCAGATAATTTTGGACCAACCCTGTTACAACACACATACAATGTTTCCAGGTCTATACAGTTGCACTTAAAATACATGAGAAGATCTGCTCCACAAATCAGTTTTAATGAGTGTTTTATATTAGTTCTATTGTATTATTAGATCTAAGTTGTCATTTTTAATTTCCACTCATTGTTTTTACCTCCATCCCTTTTTTTCAGATTTTAAAAAATATTTTTAGCTTTTTGTGTAATTTTTTTGTATTTTGTATTTTTTTATCCTTTTAAATTCCTTTCTACTTTCCTTTTTTTACACCTCCTTGGTTTGCTGGCGTGAGATAGATTGTACATCATGAGAACTGGCAAAAAATACTAATCTTCATTAGAAAGACTTTTCACTAAAATCTACGAAAGGTAGCAAAGGATCAGTACACACACATATATATATATTTGTATCCAAAGTACAGGCCTCAGATCCTATTAAGGAATGAGGGCAAGAAGAAATTCCAGAAAACTGTTAAGATCTTTTTACTAAGTGTTTGGTGGACAAAATCACACATATTCATTCAGGGCTAGTGAATCTAATGAGTTGACACGGATGATGTTTTCTCCTATGATCTGGGATTCATCTGATCTTGTGAATTCCAATGATGTAGAAGAATTCTATGTGAATACTGAATATGTGGGCTGGATCTTTGCCCTTCCTGGCTCATTTCAGCGATGGAGATGAAGAGCTAGATCCAAAAAATGCCTCTTTGAAATGGGAGTGGTACCATCACCTTTGACAAAGGCAGCAGTACGCGCTCTTCTCAAGTAGCAATCCTTGACAATTACCACCTTGTCTCTAACCTTTTCTTTCTTGAAGAAGGTGGTAGGCCAGCAAATTCAGAGGACCCTGTGTAAGACAATTTATCTAGAACCTGTTGTGGCCTGCCAGCAGCCAGCAGACCTGGCGGCAGACTAGGACAGTGAGGAGGTTGGGGAGGAACATGGGCCAGTCCTAGAGTCTGGGGAAGGCTCTGATGAGTGCTCTGCATCAGAGGCAGAGATGGGCCAGGGCCATCTGAGCGTTATCAGCTACCTTCAGAGTCGGAGATAAGTGGGGAAGAAGAACAGCTGGAGCCTGTTCCCGATGTGCGCATGCGAAGAGCTGTCAGAAGGGAACAAAAGGAACAGAGGTCGACTCGGGAGTAAAGGTATAAGGGGACGCTGAATGGCCCCTCCCATAGGGAATAAATAGGAGCAAAAGGGGAGTGGTGTTTGCAGGAGACATTTAGTTCATTTATTAGTATGAAGATTTGCTTATCTGAGTTCCTGCCTCACAGAGACTCCTTGCCAAGTATTTCATTGTACAGCACCTGGAAGCTATCGGCCTGGCAACTATCCAAGGACTGATAAGGTCTGTGGTTGCAATTCACCCTTGAAAGATTGTTTGCCGGGACTTTGCTGGATGTGAATGCTAGGAATTCACATTAGCCAAATAAAAAGGGGTTTTTTTGGGACAAGGAGTCTGTTTCGTGGTTTTGTGAAGCCTAGGTCAGAACAGAACCCTTTCAGTTAGAATTCAGATTTGGGCATAGGATTGAAATGATACCACTTGGTTTTGTGGATAATCTATACTGGTAGCTATGAGGAACTGAGTGGCAAGAAGCTCAGCAGACAGAGGGACTGTTGATCCAGAAGTCATTTAATTCCAGAATCCAGACTTATTCCAACTCTAGGTTGTTGGTTTTATCTGAGATTCCAAGAACATGTTATGATCTTTCTAACTTTTAAGTCCCTGGTATGTATCTCATAAGCATTCTCCAATTTGTATTACAGGTAGTCCTTTAATTATGACAGCAATTGGGCTACATGTGGAGGCTTCTAAGCACCGATTGGTGTGGGCCAAGGGCAAATGCTATGAAATGTGGAAAGGCTGGTGTGACCAATACAGGGTACAGGCAGGTAGGGGGTGCCAAGAGAGTATGAGATTCTCTAGGATCTCGTACTCCATAGCAGAAGTCCTTGGGAGAAAAAAATGATGGGAATGATCTACGGGAGCGACTTACGAGCTTCTCTCCCAACTTCCCCATCAACTTTCCTTGTGGGAAGTCAGCAGGGAAGGTCACAAATGGCCATCACATGACTGCATAAGCACCCAGATTGTGATCATGAGACTGCAGCAATGTTGCAATAGCCACAACTTCACGGTCAGTGTTAAGTCTCCCTCATTCAGCACTGTTGTAATTTTAAACAGTTACCGAACAAGTGGTCGTAACCTGAGTACTATTATTACTACAAATGTTGCTTATATAATATAGGTGACATTATAGATGGTATTGCTTAAATGATTATGAAAAAGAAACAAATGGAATCAGACCTCGTTTGTATTGAATGGAGAAAAATCCCAGAAAAAAGCAAGGGCCAACCACTTCCACATTGTTGCAAAAACAAAATTTGAGGGAAGCAGTATCTTTACATAATGAGTATGTCTGTAGGTTTCAATTTCACTCTAGAGCAGTGTTTTTCAAATTCAGCAACTTTAAGATCGGTGAACTTCCATTTCCAGAATTCCCCAGCGAGCATGCTGGGATGATGTCACCAGATAGAGCATCGTCAATAGATATTTACAAGTAGTCTTATGACCATAATTGAGCCCAAAATTTATGCTGCTAAGTGAAAGATTTGTTAAGTGAGTTTTACTCCATTTTATGACTTTTCTTGCCACTGTTGTCAAATGAAACATTGAATTTGTTAATCACATGGTTGTTAAGTGAATCTGGATTCCCCAGTGACTTTGCTTGTCAGAAGGTAGCAGAAGCTGATCACATGACACCAGGACACTGCAACCGTCATAAATATGAACCAGTTGCCAAGCATCCGAATTTTGATCATGTGACCATGGGGGAGTTATAACAGTTGTAAGTGTGAAAAATGGTCATAAGTCACTTTTTTCAGTGCCTTTGTAACTTTGAACTGTCATTAAATGAACTGTTGTAAGTCGAGGACTACCTGTATTTGTTAAATTTATCTGCTGCCTTTTCATTTCTGAAGTGAAGAGAGTGTAAACAGAAAGAAGTAAGATAATTTCTTACTTGTCAACTTGACATCTTACAATGTCATCTCTCCCACGGGAGTTGCATTGGCTGCCGATCTGCTTCCAGGTACAATTCAAGGGACTGGTTGTCACTTTCAAAGCCTCACATCTACCCAACCCACCAAAGAGGTATATCTGGTGAGATCCAGAAGAAGGGCCTGCTCCGTGGTGGCTCCCTCCCATCCCTGTGGAGATTAGATTGGCCCCCAGTCTGACACTGTTTCACAAGGTCCTGAAGACCTGGTTTTGCCAATGGGCCTGGGGAACCTTGAGTGGGATGGAGCCCATCAAGTGGCTTGTTTGATTGAGTGTTGTTATAGGGCCGTGATGGCGAACCTATGGCACGTGTGCCACAGGTGGCACGCAGAGCCATATCTGTCAGCATGCGAGCCATTACCCTAGCTCAGCTCCAGCGCGCATGTGCGCGCTGGCCAGCTGATTTTCGGCTCGCACGGAGGCTCTGGGAGGGCATTTTCCACTCTCCCCGGGGTTCAGGAAAGCATGCGCGGTGGGGGCAGCGTGGGGGGGTTTTGTGCATGCGTGGGGGCAGAGCGGGTGTTGTGCGCATGCGTAGGCACAGGGGCATTTAATTATGGGTGTGGGCACGCGCACGCACGTGATAGTGCGCGCAGCTGCGCTTTTGGCACTCGAGGAAAAAAAGGTTCGCCATCACTGTCATAGGGGGATGAGAGGGTTATTGTTTTTTTAATGTTCATATATTGGTTTTTGGTTTTTGTAAGCCGTCTACAGTCATTGAGAGTGAGTGGACGACCCTACAAATTTCCTTAAATAAATAACAGAATAATAAAATAATGAAAAAGAACGATATTATGGCTCATGGCAAGAAAAATAACTCAAAACAGCAAACCACAATTTTGCTATCGGTAAGTTTCATGAATTCCTGCATTTTAAACCTGAACACATCCTTCCTCTTTCCAAGCCATCAGACAGTTGCCATAACTTGCTCAGTCGGATGAATTGGACTTTCACACTTCCATAAGTTTGCAAGGTAACCCAAGAAGACAAGGGGGGGGGGACATTGTATTTCCTCAAAAGCCCACTGTGGCTTTCACAGCCCTCCCAAGCCAAAACCTTCGATTTGTTTCGGCTTTCAACTGCCCTCATTCGTAGCCACTTCGGGAAAGCTGAGCTCGAAATTAAAATGGTTCAAAAACTCAGGATCTTTGCGCGACTATTACGCTAACTCTCTCCTCCCTCCACCCCCGTGAGTCGCGAAGCGACATTTACCAGCTTCATCGGGCGACGAAATTCCTCAGAACCCGGCGCAAAATGTATCATCGGAAACCACCAACTCCTCGCAATTCGTCCGCCGGAATAAACCACGCAGCAGAATTACCAGCTCTCATCTCGACGAGGGGAAGAAAAAGAGAAGCGAAGGCGGGGCGGAGCCGGCTGACGCGCCGCGACCTCGTTCGCTGTTCCCGAGCGCAGTTCTCGGATTTTTAAGTCCATACGAGTCAGTTTTGTTGAAGTGTTATCCTAATTCGGGTTTGAGCCCTTACGCTTGCGAAATCGAAGTTACTTATTATCCCAGGGGTGCGTCTGTTCACACGGCACACTGAGTCACGCGTTAGCCGATCCTGTGGTGGGATGGAATCTAGCTTTTGGTTCTTTCCTTCATGAATGGCTCAGGAAGCTGAATACGTGGGTCGGGGTACGGGTCACACGGCAGGTGTTTGGCTTAATTCAAGAAACCGTTATTATTAAATTAACCTTATGTCGCTTGATGCCAGCCATTTAAGAGACAAGCAATCCGCTAAACCAATAATTTCTGATACGCTACAATTCATTAAAATATTGAGATAGGGGGGAAATTGAATTGTATTCCACATTTTCTATTTATATTCTTCCAGTCCTGCTCTGGATTTTAAATAGTACATTCTGTAGAACACAGAGAACAGGATTTTGTGCCGTTTTGCCAGAATTATGAGGCTGGTTACAGGTGGCAGCAGACTCTCTTCACTAGATCTTTGTGGGGGGAAAGGTACTCTTACACACTGAATTTAAAACTAATGTACGTTTGTTTTCCATTATCAAGTGTTCACATACCGCATAAGCCACAGGCTAGATTTCTGTCCTCTGAAATCCCATTCTGTATAGTCTATGGCCCTGTGTACTATGTGAACCCAGAAGATGGAAAAGGGCTGGCTATTCGTTATATTGTTAAGTGTAAAAATGGATAAGGCATCTCTTATTCAAAAGATAATTTCTTGTCATACTTTTGCCACATTTTGCTTTGATATGCATACTTTTGTTAATGTGGTGCAAGGATCAATATAGTTTAAAGACGTGAATATATTTGTGAATTATATACCAAGGTCTCCTGCCTTAAGGAGGGGGTTGCATTAAACCTCCAAAGTTCCTTCCAGCCCTATGATTCTATGATATAAAGATGTAATTGACATGTAGATTTGGGACCAGCAAAACAAACAGTTAAGTCCACTGTTCAAACCTGGAGACAGTGAAGCCTAACGATTTACAATCTAAGATCACAGATATATTTACTTTCTGTATGAGCTGGCTTTTTATTGATGAAATGGAAATAGTGATCAATATTACCGGTATTTCATTTACCTAAGGTTCAATTATTTGCTTAAAAAACTATGCTGAATGTTTTCTTGTATGCAACATGTTTTTCTTTTCCATGTATGGAAGTATTGTTTTTCCCCAAAAAAAGGAATTTAAAAATTATTCCCATTTATAGCTAAGGTAACCATGGGTAAAATGCCATTGTAAACAATTAGTGAATTTTTGGTTGGCTTTGTACAACCAAAAATTGTGGATTATGGCATTCAAGCTTGATATGGCAATTGGTGATTTCCAAAAATCAGAACTTTAGTTCCTAGAAGTTTGTTATCAGCTACAAAATGCATTTTGTAAACCAAAATGGTTTCTGGTTCAGGTACAGGATAAGTCACAAATCTTTTTTACACTGCAGGGCATGAAAGATAAAATGGCAGCATGTATGTTTCTTAACTGAACCTTTTTGCTTAGTGTGTCATTTACATAGCCTTATAAATATGAATTTTCCTTTAGAAAACTGAAATTAGGCAAGCTTCAAATTCCAGAGATCAAAGATTACAATAAATTATTGTTTATGAATTATAAATGGCTCATTCACAGCCAGTTGAAATTTATGCTGAACCATAAACCATGATTTATAAACCACAGTTGTTAAATTCACACAACAAATTTGCTGAAAGTAAATTAGTCACTTTATGGATTAATGCAAGTTGGAAAGTAATTAATTGGTTTTAGAGTTCTTATCATGCTCTTTAATCATAATACTCCAAACTGAGTTTGTTAAAATGTATGAGGACTCTTCTAATATAACTTGTACACAGCATGTGGGGATGGCAGGTAAAAAAAGTGGGACACTGAATAGCATTTGGCAAAAATGCACAGAAAGTAAATGGGACATCATAATGCAGTGCATGATGGTAATTTCCATGTGTTCTTAAAATTCAGCATTTGATAATTAGTTTATTTGTATGAACATGAAAACTGAAAATTCTGGTTACTGCAGTTAGGCCCCCCCATTAAATTGCTCTTTATTAAAACTTTTCCCATCAGATGTGTTGAAGTTTTGCAAAATTCTTAAGCAGCACTTTTATAGTTTCAACATACCTGAAAGGCAAGGGAAGGCTGGATTAGAATCTATCACTACAGTTTGATAGGGATATTCTTTCCAAAGTTGCTGTTATGGTCTAGATCAGGGGTCTCCAACCTTGGCAACTTTAAGACTTGGGGACTTCAATTCCCAGAGTTTCCTTTAGAAAACTTTCCTTTTAGCAAAGCTGACTGAGGAACTCTGGGAGTTGAAGTCCACAAGTCTTAAAGTTGCCAAGGTTGGAGACCCCTGGTCTAGATGACGCAGTTAGCACACCAAGGACATTCATTTTCTGTATTCCTACAAACAGGTTTGTATTAGGCCTTTCACTGATTTCTTTTATTTACAAATGCTCCCCCTCCCCATAAGCTTTTCTCACAATTTCACAAAGTAGTTCTCAATTTATTTATTGTAACTATTTTCTCTCCCATCTCCCCAAGTTTCTTCAGTTGTGTTAACACAGTACTTGACACTCAAATTATTTTTGGAATATTTACCAAGTCATGTGATTTCCAGAAGAGGAAACAAAAAATTTCCACTGCATCATTTTTTTCTAGTAGTTTTTCCTCCCTGTATTTCTTCTTCCACTTGTGCTATCAAGTCTCTTCCCCTTTCCTTGCAGTGTTGTAATCTGAGATAATAAATCTGTAGCCAGAAACTCATTTTAGTCACGACTCCCAGTATGTAATAAACATGAACTTCTCCAGTCTAGTGCCCTCTGTGATATGCTTGTGAATTGCAATTACCTTTCGAGTTCACTTAAACGTATGTGTGTATGTGCACACACAGAAATATATGGTTGTACCCTGATTATGAAAAGAGGAAAAATTATCGTGGTCTTGAATTGAATGACAAATGATTATCTTAAGCTTCTTGCTACAAAGGAATCATTGGGATTGGTTTGTAAAATTCTATAAGCAATTACAACAGGTGAAAAATAGGCATAAAGGAAAAAAGTGAAGAACATTAGTCAGGTCTTAATATATTTGTATCTGAGCATGTGTAATAAATGTATATCTTAAAACAAAATCTAAACATACCCAGAGACTTGGATTGATCAATACCTTCAGCAAGATCAAAGTATCCTGAGATTTGCAACTATCTGACAAATTATTAAAGGAGAAGGGAGGGAAACTGGATGTGGTGGGAACTGCTATCCAAGATATGCTGAATGCTGGCTTATGAAAAAACAAGTGATTGACAATCAGTTATATTCATTTATCTATATCTACAATTAAATTATGTGGCAATCTCACACAGTTTATGGAAGTAAGTTTTACAATAGTAAGCAAAACCAGCAGCCTTTTCTGAGAATTTGTAAAGACTGGGTTGTTCTTCAGCATTGCCTTTGATTCTAAAACTAAGATAGAGTAATTTTAAAGTCCAAATCTAAAGAAAAATGGCAACTTCTAAGAGAATTTTACAATTGTTGTCATAACACAACTCTCTAAATAATAACCACTCAGCAGAATCTTATATTAATTTTATTATTTCATGTATAATTTCACATGGCTCTTTTTCTTCTTACTGACACTAAAGAAAGGGTTTTTTTTAATCAAGAACTGGATACATCATATTATACATATATATGGACTTCAAGAAAATGAAATAAAAAAACCTGGAACCATGATATGGTTAAACTGTATTTTATTATATATATCTATCTATATCTATCTATCTATCTATCTATCTATCTATCTATCTATCTATCTGGGCGTTTTTAAGGGCAAAATGAGTGTCTTGACTCCTTGAGCGAAAGGATTTGTTGCCCACGGAAGCCTTGTGGAGCAGCCAAATCAGCAGCGTCAGGGGGGGGGGGTTGTAAAGATATATATCTGTGTGTGTGTGTGTGTGTGTGTGTGTGTGTGACAGAGTCTTTGTCTGAATAATTGTTATGACCAAATTGTGTTTACAGACATTTTTAAACTTGCTTTGGAATTTGCTTTTGTCTATTAACCACTGCTAATAATAATGTATGCTAGAACCAATTGTGGCAACCTTCAAATTTCTGAAATATGAGAAAAGAACATTGAAAAAAAATATAAACTGCAGCAAGATACAAGATAATTTAGACAGAATCCAAATAGTTAAGTCACTGTCCCAAACCCTATCCTACAAAAAGAAGTCAAATATTTTTATAAATTAAGGAATTAGATGCAAAATTTATACAATGTGCCTAAAATAAGTATGATTGGACTGAAATAACGCATGGCAAATACCTAGAACTTTGAAAAAATAGTATTTATATCCATATTGGCAAGTCATCAAATATGCATTTTTATCCTTGAATTACATCCTGTCAACTGTCAGTTACAAATTCAGAAATTAGGCCATGGTTATGAGCCTTTTCTCCATCATATATGTAACCAGTTTGATACAGATGGCCAAACTTTGGAATGAAAAAAAGTAAAACTAAAGAAATTCTCACGGACCTATTTGCAAAACAAAGTATACAACTGTAATCTGAACAGCTAGGCCCTTATGAGACTTCCTCAGATTTATGGCCAAATACCACCTTCTGTCAATCTTTATTTTATATGATTTCCATGGGTCTCTTGTATATGAATCATTAAAAGGAATGGAAGGGTAAAGCACATCATCCTAAAACTGGTTTAATTACCCTGTTTTCACAAATGGCATGTAGGTGACCTTTACCAGAAACAAGAAGTACGTTCAATAAATTTATTTTCTGCAAACTCAACTGAAAGACCAAGCACATTCCACAGCAAGCTATTATTGCAGAATGTTAAACAAATACAGCACTGGAATATTCCCCATCTCTAAACACATCTATGTTCTATTTTCTAAAAAGCCACATCCACAAACTAAGGGGAAATATTAGGCATTTTTAGCATCGTCAGTCAGACCCCATGACAGAGCACCTCTCATCCTTTTACAGCCTAGTAAGGTAGCTCATACAGAAAAAAAATGTAAAATGTGCTTACAGAATATCTACAAAGAAATGGGGGGAAATGGGTCAATTCTCTGCACAAAAGTACTATAAAATATCAAGCTTATTTTAGTGAGTGTTAACCCTTAAGCATAGTGGTATTCATATTTTTGCAACCACTACAACTTCTTTCTTCATCCTCTCAGACAAGACTTGTTATCCACTTAGAAGATGCCAGTTTTACTAAGAGGAATGAGGCTTACCTTTAATGTGTATGGTTATGGTGGTAATGTTAATTTCTTTTGGGTATTCTGAAATAACAGTGTGCAATCTTAAAAACCCACAAAAGCATTTGGGATATTAGAAAGCAGGTATAATAGAACTAGCAATTATATAGCAAAATCCCTCATTCTCCCAAATCTTGTCAGCTACGGTACTTCAAAAAGTAGCCTCTTAGCATAAAGCTGGTAGGATAGGGCAATACAGTACTGTAAGCACACACGAGAAACTCTCCCCATCAATTTAGAATGTTTAATCAGCAAATTAATTCACATACATCCAGCATCTGCATACATTGCTTAATAAATCAATTATTTAGACCAAAACACTCAAGCCACTTATGGCCATGCAATCCTTTATTTAACATGGTAGTCTCCAGATCTCTTGGATTGTAACTCCCATGATTACTGACCGTCGTTAAAATTTATGGGAATTATAGTTACAAATATCTGAAGGGCATACGGTTGAACAGCTCTGATTTAATATTAAAGAGACTACAAGGCTAAATTTTAGCTGCAAGTTACTTAAACCAGTGCATTTTTGCTTAGTCCTATCAAGTTCAAGTTCAAGTGAAAACATCAGATCCCTAAAATTTAGATGGTTTGTGTCCATTTAATTCTCAACATCAGCAATCCTCAAAGACTCAGCTTCAAGAATTAGAAGGCATTTCCCCCATTATTTAATTTAAAAAGCAAAATGCAAAAACGATAATCTTTCAATGCACAGGAAATTGTTTTTTTCCAGGACTCTAAAATTGGTATATATACATATATATAATACCAAAAAATGATTCAAGACCCTAGAATTTCCATAGACATTCAAAACAGTGCAGTACAAGACTTTAAGACTACTGTTAATTATGTGTTTTTGTTTTCATTTCAATACTTCAACTTGCAAGGTCAGACTTTTTTTCCATTCATAAGGACAATCTTTTAATTAACTACTTAAAGGGTTTTCTTAAAGCACTATGTACTTACAAACAAGTCTCATTTTTTAAAAAAAAAATAGCAATTATTAGATTTCTCAGAGGTGAAAGAAAACCCCAATATATAACAAATAAAAGGCTGTCTTTTTTTTCTGTGACAGCTTTTGAAAGTATGAATTTCAGAACTTTGAAGTGAGAAGGCTAAAGGTATTTAAAAAGTTCCCTGTACTTAATTGTTCTTTAACTATGAACCATTCAAATAATAATATATTTTTCAAACAATGGATTTAAAGCTTGTTACGATCCAACACGAGTTGTAGTGGTTCTTTTGTCAGAGAAGAAGCTTTTGAGAAGAAATACCTGCCCAATGCTAACTACAAGTAGAATGATGGCTTCGCCTATTGACCAATAAGCCACTCGCGTGTTTAAGTCTTCTGCTCTGCTACGGCCTTGTGCTTCCCTCAGTCGAAAATGTGTCTGATAATCAATGACGGACTTTAGAGCTTCATGAATTGAAACACACGCTGACTCCATCTAGAGACAGAAAAATAGAGTACTGATTAGTAAAACAGACTGGAATCTAATTACTATTAATAAAATAGAAATAGAGTCTTAGGTAAAAATATATATATGGAAAAACTTTAAACCATATTTTATCATAGCATATAAGTAAAGTTTTACAAAAATCAAAAGGATTATGTTCTTCAGAATCACATTATTGTAATACAGCATTAATCTAGTTACTTATACATTTGATTAGAATCAAAATAACCAATTCTACGGTAAAAATATTTCTTTAATGAAAGAGGGTAATCACCAAGTCTTTCTCTCCATACAGAAACTGTTGTCAGTCAGCAACAAGAATGTCAGAACTTGATGCAAACTATATATTGAAAATTTTTCAATTTTAACTCTAATATTTAGTAATTTTATCACTGAGATCCGAAAATGAAACATGCATATATATAATGAACTCTATAAGCATATGAACTATTTGCTCAACTCTTCTAACCTCTTTCCCCTGAATAACTGAGGAGATTCCTTCCAATCCTCTAAAATGTAGTTTGGAAATGGAATGATATAGGAGAAAGGATTGAGCCCATCTCTATACTACTGTCAAAAGCTGTTCCACTAATAGAAATATGTTACTTAAGCAGCAGTTTCAAAGTCCCTGATCAACAATGATGGATGTTATAAGTTGCAGTTAACAATAACTGGAGGTTTGCAGGTCTTCCTATTGGGCAACAGTAAAAACCATACACTTTAGGGAGTGTTTTGCACAATAATAGCCAAGGCTTTAGTTGCCGTTATTCACTTGTTTGTTCCTTCTCAGAGGACAGTTGGTACTAAAGTGCTTCATATTAGAAGCTGCAGAAATCTGATGTTTTCATCTGCCTTCTTATCCCACCTTTCATTCAAGTTAGCACTCTTATTTCACCTTTCATGTTTGCAAATTGGAAACCCCCCCCGAATTGTTTATTGCAATGGAATTTAAAATTCAGAGGTCTTTACAAACCACTCAAGCAATATCAAGTTGCAATTTACAATATTAATACACTTGTGTAAATGAAAAGATGACAAATGCCATCCTCCCTTGTATTCCCATTTTTGATGAGAATTAACTGGCCATATGGTCATGCTATTAGACAAAAATAAAATTTCTGAAGTTCTATAAACTGGCTCTAGTATATTTTAGGATGAAGACAGCACATTACTGTGTATTCAGAATTCATCATACCTGAGTGAGTGCAGTGACTCTGTTTTCACTAGGAAAGAGAGGTGGGTCATCTCCAACTTGGAAGTCAAAGTATACTGTTTTGTGTGTGAAAGTTGAAAACTCATTGCTGAAACAAAACTTGTATGTTCCATTTCTAGATGCGGTAAAGGTAAAACTATCATACTGTTTCTTCATTTCTTTATATAGCACAATCCCATCTGGA
Organism: Thermophis baileyi; assembly: GCA_003457575.1. NCBI lineage: Eukaryota > Metazoa > Chordata > Lepidosauria > Squamata > Dipsadidae > Thermophis > Thermophis baileyi. The sequence goes on from QLTV01001684.1 coordinate 2,220,675, forward strand.
TCTTCTAAGCGGCAATCGACATCATAGTGTCCTCCAGTAATCACCTGTGGAATGAAGAAAACTGGTATTTGGAACAATAGTCACTGGTGCTCTTCTTATCAGTTAAAGAAGTGTCTTTACACAGCAAATATACTAAACAGCAGAGTTAAAAACTTCAGCAAGGGAAATTAAATATATTGCAATCACAACTAAGTCAAAGGCAACTTAAAACATTTTGTTGCATTTCACATATTTTTGCACCTTGTAGTAACTGTTTGGACCAAATAATAATTGAAGTTAACATGAAAACACATCACTTAAGGATAACTCTCTATTCCAATTGTGTAATATATATATATATATTCTAACAGTTGTTAAAACCATTAAGGCCACGTTTTTGAACTTCTTAGTACTATAGATAAAATCCTATCATGTAATATCCAAAACTAGATGTACGGTTAGTAAAGACTGACATAGGCTTTACATTTTAGTGAAAGAAAAGAGAAGAGGATGACCAGCAGCAAGGTACAGTGTTTCCATTACAGCACCTGCTAGAAGACATGAAAGGCCAAATAGGTGACAGATGATCCTGGAAAAATCCTATCTATGAAGTCACTAAGAATTGAAACTGATCTGACAACATGTAATCAATGAAAAATACAAAAGAAAAGGGGAACATTAAAACCTGCAGCACTCCTGAAAAAGTTCTTCATTCTCTAAATTGAGGAAGCCCATTCATCTTGTACTTGCACAAACACAATCTCTATGTATAATCAGCAGACCTTACTAAAAGATAAACTTTCATGAATAGAGGGTTCCTTTCCATTTTTGGAAAGCGTTTGGTTTAGTAAGGAGATATTGTTATGAAATAATAGGGCAACTTTGGCTATTTCATCTAGCATTCATTAACCTTTAAAAATATGATACGAAAAGTCACTAGACCTACAAAATAATTAGTGTAAAGGAATCAGCAGTTGGAGGTAAAAACAGAAAAGGTTATCTCCATATCAATTATGAGAAGTCTTACTACAACTCCATGAAATAAACAAAATCCATGCCATTGTAGTTTGTAACAATGCGCTGGTAACGCTGAAGATTGAGATTAAAGTGTTGTGGAGTAATATTTTATATCAAGTTCAAAATACATTGGACAAGGTTTTTTAAAAATAAATTATGTTTATTAAGTATTTTCTTCATCTTAAGTATACTTAGATGAATGAATGCAATTCATTCTATTCTAGGTTATTCACAAATAATCCATGCTGAAACCAAGAGAATCTATGTCAACATTCATTACCTACTGCTGACAGCTGAACAAGCAGCATCAGAATTACAAAGCCTGAAATTTAGACACCAGAGACGGTGGCTAGCATTTTTGGAAATCCTGCAGGTAAGAGTGCTTTTTAGATTACTGTAGTTTGGACTTCAAGATAGAGTTGTAGATACAGGTTGCTCATAATCATGATGTTCCATTCTATTCACTCTCTCTTCTGGTTTCATAGTCCTTCTCTGAAACAGTCAATTGGTATTCCTTTCCTATTAAGAATGCTGGGTCTAATGAAGGTTATTTTTTCTTACCAAGTCCTAGCCAATTTATTTGCAATAGAATTTCCTCTTACCTGTGGTACTCCCCTTCTCTGAGCTGCACTAAGATTCATATTCTAGGTAGATGGGCGCATGCAAGCCTTTTTCAGTAGCAGAATTACAAATATGGAACTTTCCAAGGGAAATCTCCATGTTTCACTTTTTGAAGCAGTTAAACAGTTGTATACAATTGAGATTGTAATTTTACGTATTTGATGTTTTAATTTTAATAATGCCATTAAGTTTTATTTTATGGCAGGCAGATAGGCAGAACATTTTTCTACTTACCTGGTTAAGAGAAAATGCACTTTAACATGCAATAAATGAATATAAACACTAACAAAGAAATATTATTCATGTATAAAAGCAAGGATAAACATTAGATCAATGAATCTCTGCCATATAAACATAGGAAACATTGTGGTCAGTATTTTGGGAAAAGCAAAGTAATAAAAGAAAATTAATTCTATTCTCAAAATTCTTATACATCACTTGTATCAGAATTTCAGATAAAATTCCCTAATAAGAAACTTAATATCAAGTAATAGCAGAGTTTCCATAAAAAATAATGTGATGGCAAGAGGATCAATGTTAGGGAGGCTCCCAAAAAAGGGATTATCCAATTTCAGATAGAAATATGGGAAGCACAGCCAGCATTATTGGTAAGCATTTTATTCCTAGTATTCTACTGGAGGAAATGTTCTTCTCTGCATAAAGAGTCTAGTAACAATAAAATAAATGACATCTAGTCAAAATATTGTCCTGAATCCCCATATGTAGACATCACCAAGAATACCAGCCAACTGTCTACCCAAATACTGTAATAGGTTGAGAAATGCAGAACTGAAAAGCACCTAGTCATAAGACACTAAATATTTTAACTAATTATAACTGTTATATCCTTGTTTTTCAATATATCTCAGTAATTCTTATGTAATATATTTGGTAAAATAATGAATGTATGCTTATATTCAGTCTATGTAGACACGGTTTTCCTCCCAGCAATAATGATGTTCAGTATCTCGAGTCCTAAAAATATGGTTTCCTGAGATTGCAGCTAATGCTATAGATAAAATTATACAGTTCATTTTTATCATCACTCCTCTGTACCAAAATTTGTTAAAGATCTTACTCCATGGAGAGTCGGTTTTCAAATATTTACTATTTCAATTTGTTTTCCTAAATCTTGATAATATAAAACATTATCTGAAGTCATTCTGTTAAATGAGAATAACACTCATAATATTTGGTCCTGACACTAGGACTAAAAGATGGCAGCATAGTTGGGAATAGCATTCAACACCTCACTGAGTAGAAAATGAGGAAGTAGACAGCAAGATAAGCTAATGTTGCTAAATCGGACACTGTTATATTGTTTCTTAGGATCAGTGAAGCTAAACCATTACATAAAAATAGTACTTCCTCGGTTTCTGTTGAACAATGAGATGAATCATCATTCAAGTTGGAAAGCAAATAAATATATTCTTCATATTTTAGGCAACATATGGTCCATGCCTTTTAATCTCCATACAGCACAACTCCATTTCAATGTCATATTCTAGAAAAACAATCATATAATACATTTGTCTACAGAGTTTATAATCTAATTTTTTAAAATAGGAATGTATACGGAACCTTGCTTTCAATGGAGATGTTGATTTGATGGCATACAAAAAGTGCTGTTGGCAGAATTGCCTTATTCATTTTCAGAATGAAATTGTTGCTGCTGATATATGCATCTTCTATGTGATATGTAATTTACCTGTATTAATACTGATTGTACATATTGTACATACACATTTGAGCTTATACAGCCAATTTATTTTCATTTTCATTTTCTCCTTTTAAGTGAAAATCATACAATTTCACTTTTGCACATTGCACAAAACAGACATTTAACAACAGCCTATGCCTGATGGTTTGAAAACCAAATAATTATGCCCATAATGCCGATTATGCCCACAAACTGGTCACCAGTTTCACCATACTGCTGCAAGCAACAGGTAGCAGCTCCACATACAACTACCAAGATAAAACTAGCAAGACAGCAGGAATAGTTTTGTGTGTGTTTAAAACCACACCCAGTACAGGTATACAATAGCACTAGCAATAGCACTTAGACTTATTGTCACAATATAATAAGAAGGCTCAAAACTAAAAGGTCCATGACAAATACGACAGATCAGAAGCCGGGGTGGGGGGTGGGGGGGGGAGACAAGACGAATATCTGTACTAAAAGGAAGGTCGGTTAGGTGAGCATTATCAATGGGACCATGTCTCCACGTGGAACTCGCAGTCCTTAAGTGGGTCTTTGCAGAATTTTCTGCTACGTTTCCTGACAATCCTCTTCTCCCGCCGCCTTTTCAGTCCTGTTTGACCACACACACTATCAAAAGGGGCCGCTTTCAACCCCATTCCTGCCCAACCAACTGAAACCATGCAAAAGTGTGAGGAGTGTGGAGTTCTGCGTGTGGAGGGGCGGACCCCCCGCCCGGCCCAGCCAAGGGCCTCCACTTGCCTATGTGGCGCCGCGAATGGGACGACGATCTCCTTACCTGAAATTCCAGGGTACACTTGGTGCCCTGCACGATCTCCTCATAGAAGCACTGCTTGGCATTATCGGGCAATTCGAAGGTGATCTCCGAGGCGCGGACCGACCCGCTGAGCTGCAGCAACAGCAACAGCCCCGCCGCCAACCAGCCTGCGCAGGCACCAGGGCCTTGCCAGCGCCGCAGCAACATCTCCGAGACCGGGGCTCGACCTACAAGCACGGAAGGCGAAGCTGAGGTGGAATAAGAAAGCAAAAATGAGCGCCGAGGCGAGAAGGGTCAGATCGCCAACCCCATCCACGCAACCGGGAAGGAGGGGCTCCTTAAGGGGGGTGGAGGGGAAAACAACCTTACCTGCCAGGTAGCCGAAGACGCGCCGGCTTTCACCTGCGGCGTGGCCGTACGAGAAAGGGGAGGGCGAAAAACGGAAGAGGTGATCCGGAAGTGAACGGATTCACTAGCTAAGACGAGAGCGAAGAACTTCCGGGAGGGATCGTTTGTAGACGTGGTGTTCGCTGAGGAGAGTTAGGCGGTGTGGTGGAAAGGAATGGGCGGAAATGAAACAAAGGGATGGGCGTGGTCTAAGGTACTATTGGTCCTGCGAGGAGAGATGGCCGCTCCTAAAGGGCGGCGGGAGTGGGTGGGTGGAAACAGGTGTTGCTAGGCGACAGTGGTTACGAAGCAAGCCGGCTTTTCCTGTTCTCCGGTTAGCCGGAAGTACCATCCGTTATAGAACCAGGGAATTGTGGGAGTGGCTGCCCCCCCCCCAAGGTTCGGGTGACGCCAATTCCGTGCGCTAGACCAGGGTGATAGATGAGTTTTGGGCTAAAGTTGAATGTTAGTATTGCCAGCCTCAATTAAGTGTTGATTATATAGCAATAGCGCTTAGACTTATATACCGCTTCACAGTGCTTTTACAGCCCTCTCTAAGCGATTTACGGAGTCAGCATATTGCCCCCAACAATCTGGGTCCTCATTTTACCGACCTCGGAAGGTTGAGTCAACCTTGAGCCTGATGAGATTTGAACTGCCGAATTGCCCGCAGCCGCCAGTCAGCAGAAGTAGCATGCAGTACTGCATTCTAACCACTGCACCACCACGGCTCTTAGATGCTGGTTTTGCACGCTTGTTTTGATCTCCTATGTATTTTGATTATTTTGATATTTTCTGATTTTTATCCTTGTGCCATGGCCAGAAGGATCAAAGGAAGAAATCCACTTGATGTTGTCAGGATTGAGCCTCTGTTCCTCAGGCCTAAACATCCTTCAAGCACTGGTGGGACTTTGATGGCTCACTTGGTCTTTCCCCAAGGTCGCATCTTCTCGCCCAGCAGTTAATTTAATTTAATTTAATTTATTTGTCAAGCATATATGATTACAAGCAAAGTATAGACAAAGTATAAACATGATTGTATATATATATAATAGTACAAGCATGATTATGAGTACAAGAAGTATGAATATATGGGTACATTAGGACAGGGCCGGTAGGCACGATTGTGCGCTTATATGCGCTTATATTATAT
>QLTV01001684.1:2226384-2243242 GCA_003457575.1 Thermophis baileyi
AGGCTCTTCTAAATTTCCAAGTCCCAAAATTTCAAGTCTGGTTTCATAAGGTATTCTGTTGTGAACAGAGGAATGTAATACTCTTCTTGTGAAATATCTATCTATATATATATATATATATATATAGATGGGAGAGAGAAAAAGGGGAGACAGAATCCAGCCCTGCAGCACCTTATTGTACAAGTGACCAGCTGCGGGCATGACCTCTCTCCCCTTCTCAACACTGATTGAAACCATCCACAAATAAAGAACTACACAAAACGGTATCTGCCATCCCAGTTCCTTAAGCCAGCCAATGTTTGATGGCATTGAAAGCCAAGGAAAGATCAAGGAACATATAGAGCTATAATCAAAAATTTGTTTTCAAGTTGAATTAAATTTTATGTCATGTTTACTTTTAAATACAAAGTTGTTGGACATCAAAGCACAGTGACAGAACTTAGACATTTTTCTGGAGAAGGAACTATACTTTCCATTAGGAAGTGTAAGATATCCTTGCACCCGTTACCATCTACAGAACTAATTTGGTATACTTTGTGGGAATGTAAGATTTAGTAAAATAGTAGAAAAACAGATGGGAAATTAGATTTTTAAAATGCATTTCATTCTGTTGACTTGTTTTCCAAAATGGTTGAGCATTACACTTTTGCCACCAAATATGGAAAAACCTAGTCATTGCATTTCCAATAATTTTTAGAAAATCACAGTCCATTTTAGCAATCAGTATGTTTGTTTATTCAATTTATGATCATAGACCAAGAAAAATGAAGCATAGTATAAAAATTAGAGAAAAATAACATAATTAAAATTCTTATCCAGGGATAATGTATTTATGTTGCTGGATAAAAATGACTTCTGATCTTGAAAGCAATGTAACAGAGTTTGGCCACTGCCAAAGACTGAATCTTACTGATCCAGCAGCAATAGTTAGAAACAATCTGTGCACCCTGGAAAGTCTAATAAATAGAGTATAATATGCCTATTTCTAATATCTTCATACAAGAGACAATATAACAACTTAAGACTTGAGGATTCTACTGTGTATGACCCACAAGGGTTTAATTGGTCTTTATAAAGGATTCTTTTATGTTTTCCTTCCAGGACACCACAGTATCAGAATGATCTGGAATAAAAAAATTATGAAATTAGACATATGTTTCAGACAGCTCTCTGGTTTCACATTAAGAGCAGAGCTTCTTAAAAATGGTATTTGGGTAAGGAAGCAAAATTGGTTTGACCTATGTCCAATATACACGAACTTTCATTTTGCCTACCTGACCATACCTTAGAATGTAGAGTGATTCTCAAGATACCTCTAATGAATGAAGTTGCTTTTCTATCATCGCTATCCAGTTTATGATGCATCACCCAATACAGGGTACAAGGGACTTAATCCAAGTGGATAGATTTTTTTTAAAGAAGTAGAAGGAAGATTCCACTAATGAGCTTTATTTTTAGGATTCCAGCTTCTCTTTTCAGATCTGCAATCTGAAATAAATTAGACTGAACTATTTCTAAAAAGACAAAATTGTAGTGCAATTCTATGTGGGTTCCATACAATAAATGGGAGAATAGCCAAGTAAAACGTTATTGTTCTGGAATCTAAATTCAGCATTCATTAACTTAGAATACAGAATAATAGAATAATAGTGGAAAGGACCTTGGAGGTCTTCTAGTCCAACTCCCTGCTCAAGCAAGAGACCCTATATTATTTCAGACAAGTGGCTGTCCATTTCTTCTTAAAAGCCTCCAGTGATGGAGCACCCACAACTTCTGAAGGCAAGCTAAGTAGGTTTTTAACCAAGTAGGTTAAAAAGTCATATAGTTTTTTTTAACTTACTTGGTTTTTGAGTCATAGGCTGCCAACAATGTATACATAAATAAAGATGGTGAATGCTAGACTGAACCTATCACATTGTTCTATGTTTTTCTTTTCCAAGTAAAATGACAGATCCTGACATACAGTAGCTAATTTTCCTAGTGTCTCAACTGGCAGGGTGAAAATAAAAGTGTGCCAACGTAACATGAACTAACAGGATTAGGAGAAGACATTGTTCTGCCACTTTATTCCTTCCCAATTCCATTTAAGATTCCGTGGCAAACTATCATTTTAAAAACATTTATCAAGGAAGGTAATCTGGAAATGTAAAGACTGATAGTAAAGTACAAATACTAAGTCGCAATTACACCATAATTCCCTAGAGGGCGCTCTTGAATAAGAATAGTTTTTCAAAGTAAATTCATTTTAATGTGGAAAGGTACATGCATTTATTTAGTTTTGGAGGGAGCAAAATTACTTACAACTTAAAAAATATCTAGTACAGACTGTCTGATCTAAATCCCTCCTATAGCTGACTTTAATAGGAAACGGAAACATGAAAGTTACAAGGTATTTTAATAAATTTTCTGATTTGGGGGTGAGCTTTTGAAGAACCAGAATAAAAAGAATTAAAACTTTATAGTTTTAAAAATGGGGAAATTTAATGTACCTAAAAGTATCTATTTCATTTCAAAGACCTGAAAGAAAAAAATGATTTGCAGCAAACTACCTAATTCTTATAGAATTGCTAAATTCCTTCTCCACTCCTCCCAAGTTCTTAGAATAAAGTTTTATTTTAAGCCATTAAGAAAATTCCTAGATTCACTCCAAAAGGGGAAATTTTGATCCCACTATTTTGGGGTTGCTTTGGGGGTTTAGTGGAGTTGTAAAAGGAATGCTGAATAATCATATGTTGACCATAGATTGTTTATTACTATTTCCAGTATATTCATAAAACAGCATGGATAGATAGAATACATAATTACAGGTTATCAAAGAAAAGGAAAAGTGGAGTTCTGTGCAAAAATTTGAAATACAAAGAATTGTATTGATACAATTGATAGTTGATCTGCTGTTTTGCAAATTAGTTTCTTCTTAGTTGTGAACCTCAATTTATGTCTGAGATACACATTGAGACGTTTGGATATTATGTTTCTATTTATCCAGAGTGTTTTGATATATCCATCCCAACCTAATGCAACCTAAAATGTTATTACTAAATATCCTAACCCAATCTTCCCTAAACCAGTGTCCTCCATTTTTGCTGCATTATGCTTCTCACAATCTCCAGATAATATGTCCTCAGGCCAGTATATGTTGGATAACTGTACATCTAGAGATCACCAGAGTAAGCAACATTATTCAAAGGCAGGGTAGTATCTCAAGATAATTAAACCATTTTTATTTACTTAGCAAATAACAGGCCGGATTCACACATAAAAACACACTAAGTTAAAACCATATGAACCACATTATAGCTGAGATTACATGGGAAGACACTCCTAAGTATTCTAGTCAGGGGTGAAATGCTACCGGTTTGGACCGGTTCGGGTGTACCAGTAGCGGTGGCTGCCAGTGGTTCGCCGAATCGGTAGCAACAGCTGGCTGGCCACGCCCCCGAACCGGTCCCCCGGTCACCGCTCGCTCACCCTGCAAGCGGATGTCCCGGGGCTGCACATGCGCTCTGGGCCTATCCCGGCCAGCCTGATGTCATGCTGGAGCACCAGCAGTCCAATGCAGTGCGCATGTGCAGCAGCCCAGGGACGCTTGCCATCCTGGAGTGGCGGCACTGCCGCCGCAGCAGCAGAAGGTAAGGCCGACGCTGGCAGTAGGGGAGGGGGAAGGAAGACCCGCTGCGCTTGTCTGACTGCCGCCCGCTTGCCTTACCCTCCGTCTCGGGTCCCCGCATCCAACCCATGATGGGGACGCACCGCTTCCGGGCTGGGCCGCCTGTCCTCAAGCCCCCAAAGGGCAGGGTGTGCTCTGCCGCCGCCGCGGTGCTGGCACCAGTGGCGGCGGCAGAGCTTGCTTGGAAGACCCCAAGCAAGATCTCCGCCATCCCGGAACGGCGGCAGTTGTGCTTGTGCCAGCACCACGGCCGCGCGGCAGAGCTTGCTTGGGAGAGCCCGAGCAAGCTCTCTGCCATCCCGGAACTGCTGCTGTTCTGGGATGGCAGAGAGCTTGTTTGGGCTCTCCCAAGCAAGCTCTGCCGCTGCTGCTTGTGCCGGCACCGCAGCCACACGGCAGAGCTTGCTTGGGCTCTGCCAAGCAAGTTCTGCCGCCGCTGCTGGTGCCGGGCGCATCCACGCAGGAGAACTCCCCGGGAAGGGCTCCCTCTGTGCCCAGACCAGGTGTGTGTGTGTGTGTGAGAGAGAGAGAGAGAGAGAGAAAGGAAAGGAGAGAGAGAAAAGAAAGAAAAAGAAAGAAAGAAAAAGAGGAAGGGAGAGAGAGAGAAAAGAAAAGAGACAAAGGAAGGAAGGGAGAGAGAGACAAGAAAGAAAGAAGAAGGAAGGAAGGAAAGAAAGAAAGGAAAGGAAAGAAGGAGAGGAAAGGGAAGGAAAGAAGGAAAGGAAAGAAGGAAAGGAAAGGAAAGAAGGAGGAAAGAAAATTGGAAAGAAAGAAAAAGAAAGAAAGAAAGAAAGAAAGAAAGAAAGAAAGAAAGAAAGAAAGAAAGAAAGAAAGAAAACTTATGACCACAATTGAGCCCAAAATTTTGGTTGCTAAGCAAGAGCGTTGTTAAGTGAGTTTCACCAAATTTTACAAGTTGGCCACGCCCACCTGGTCACATGACCACCAAGCCACGCCCACCAAGCCACGCCCACCTGACCTCCAAGCCACATCCACCAAACAAGCCACGCCCACAGAACCGGTAGGGAAAATTTTTAGATTTCACCACTGATTCTAGTTATTTGTTTACACAGACAATGAACTTCTTACTGATGTACAGTTGTTAATGATATATTTGCCAAACGAAACTGAAATATAAACAGGTTCACTGGATGAAAGTTACAGCGGAAGAGATTTTTAGCACAGCGATTGCTGTTGCAGCACTGACTGTAATACGCAGAACAATTTAAAAACAATACCTGCTCCTCTATTAAAAGTTCAAAATCCCAGATTTGGGATTTGTATCTCGGGGCCTATCTTTAGATGCACCTAATCACAGGACAAATAGGAAACTTATTTTTCTGCAACGGGGCCATCTATGGGGGAAGTAAAAAAACAAAAAGGCCACTACTGTATGGTGGCCATGACTTTGGGATGGGAGCTCCACTCCTTTGGACATAGACATCTTCTTGATTTTTTTTTTTTTACTTCTCTTAACAGGCACCCTTGCCTATTGCTGTAATGTTTACCAGGCCTTTTCAGAGGATAGTATTTCCATTACCCAAAGAAGATCAGAGTTTCCTAGCTTCAGATTCATTGGGAAAGCTTCACATCCTCACTGAAGAGCAGTGAAGCAAGAAAGGAAGAGTACTTAATTGACCTCTCTGTTGAAAATTATCTAATTGATTTGTACTCAGAGGACCCTGTAGCTGTGGCCAACAGGAATTGGCCCATGTCCAAAATAGAGTTTGCTTTTCTTGTTATTACCTGTTGTTAAAGCTGAGAGATTTAAAATCTTTCCTTTTTGTGCTTAAAAGGCTATTCTCTGGAGCTTAGAAAGTGCCAAAAAATGTCATAAAGGAAGTTCTTCAACTTTTACAAATGTACTTAAGGAACAAACAAGAGCCAGAAGTCCATTGTTATAGCTAATATTTCTTCACCTTTAGGAGTAGGAGGAAGACTATTTTGTTCCTTCATTTGAAGGAATTAATATTGAATTCTAGTTGTATGCAATTAGTAAGTTAAAATACTATCCAGAGATAAGTGATGCACAATTTGAACGGTTGCATTCTAACCTAGATATTCCCTTATTAACAACTAACTGTTCAAGTATTTTCATATCTTGTAAGCATGCCTACAGTATTCAGTTTCCTATTTAAATACCGGTACTTTCCTTTAATTTCCCTAATTTCTAAAGCACATCAGGCCTCAATATAACCTGCATGTTAGAATAGCAAATTAAGCATAATTAGAGGCAGCATCCTTTGGAAAACGCAGGTACTTGCTATTTAATTCAATAACTTAGTTTTTTCTTGTTTTTCACAAATTTATTACTGCTCTGTTGTTTTTCAAAGTTTCACTCAAGGGAGGCATTCACAAAAGTGCTTGCTTTCTCTTTTTCTCTTTTGTCCCTGTGCCACATTTTCATGTAATTAATGAAATTAACAATGTAATCTGATGTTTCGAATAGCTGCAACAGCATCTCTCATTTTCAAACAGTAGGTTTGAACTATAGACATTTTGCTAAATTTATTTATTTATTTATATTCCAGCTTTATTATTGTTACAAATAACTCAAGGTGATGAACATATGCAACATGCTTTCCTCTTCCTATTTTCCCCACAACAGTCCTGTGAGGTGGGTTGGGCTGAGAGAGAGTGACTGGTCCAAAGTCACCCAGCTGGTTTTCATGGCTAAGGCAGGATTTGAAGAGCTTGGCTTGCTCTCTCTCCTGAAAAAACCTCACATATCTGCTAGTTTTTTCTTTTTCTTCTGTAAGATTCAACTCAATACAAATTTTGACAGCTCTCAGCTTAATTTTTAATTCTTCAACTACAATGCAACAGGAAAAGAATCAAAAATAAGCATTGTCCTGTACGCCTTTCATTGGTTTATTCATTTGGCAGAAGCCCTTGTTAGAGGGCGCTCTGGGACATATGTAGAGTTCTGAAAGAACACCAAGTAGCAGCAGGTTCCATTAAAAAACAAAAATGTTCACACTGTAATGTCATTGCCTTGAATTCAGAATTTATGGCAATGAAGACATTCATTGTATTTTAAGTAACAGGTAGATATATTTAATAATATACATGTTAAGAAAGCCTATCTAATCTACATGTTGAAGAGAAAGTGAGAAGAAAGACGAGAGAAAGTGAAAACTCCCTTTTTGTCTCTTGACACCAAGGTGCATTTAAATAACAAAAGCCCAGTTGAAAAATCAACACAGAAACAATTTGTGAAGACCCTTCTTATCTCTCTATTCTGTTTGCGAATGGTCCCAGAGCCTCAGAGGTGCAAAGAGATAATGTAACCTCCAACACCTTTGGGATTCTTGAGTATACAAGCCTTTAATGAAAAGGAATTGAGGGAAAGTAAGCCTTTAAACCAGGGGTGTCAAATTCAATTTCATTGAGGGCCACATCAGCATCATGGCTGCCCTCAAAGTGCCAGTTGCAAGTAAGACTATGACGACTCACAGCAGCTAGGTGGGAGTGGTAGGCATGGCTGTGTAGTCACAACCAGGTTGCCGAGAGTAGGTGGGCGTGGCTGGGTTGACGCCGCTCACTGGGCGTGGCTGACTCAGGACAGATGGGTCGGGACGGAACAAGTCGCACCAGCTAAATTGTTAGGCAGGACTATTATTTAAATGAGATGCCACTAGGAAATATCAGGGATTTAGTCTAAAATGAACAACTGCAAAGACATCCAGAACGAAGCCTGTGGCAGATCATTTTTGTATTGTTGCCAATAATATGTCTATGTATTCACCAGGAACCTTTATCCCAGGGGTTGGGATAAAGTCCACGCTTTATGACTTGTGGACTTCAACTCCCAGAATTCCTGAGCCAACATCGTTCCCCACCCCCTGCTTTATCCTTACATCTTTTTAAAATTAATTCCCAACATGTTTTCATATCCTCGGCCATTACCAAGGATAAATATTGCATAAAGGCATACAGGTAATCCTCAATTTATGACTGGTTACTTAGTGATTATTCGAAATTATGAAGGATCTCCCCAGAACTATTTATGACCAGTTTGGAAGTTCGGACAGCTTCCCCATCACATGATCGCATTTTGGGTATTTGACAACCCAAAATGTTTGCAGAATCTCACAGTCACATGGCTGCAATAGTTTTGGCATTTTTCGCTGGAAACTTTACTTTACTTCTGGTTTCCAGCAAAAAAAAAAAATGTCCATAGAGTATAATGGGTTTATTTAATGACCGATGTTTGCTTAACAACTGCAACATTTGTTTAACAACTGCCACAAAAAAAAGATCATAAAATCAGTCAGGGCCACATGGTAACCTGGTTAACGACCACCATGACTTAGAACCATAATTCTGGTATCAATTCTGGTTGTAAATCGATGACTACCTGTATTTTAGGAGATTAAATAATATGAAAATATGAACGCTTTCTAAGCTTCATAGAGCTCTCTGAAACTCAAGAGAGAGGCCCCCCGTTAATGTGATTGCATCTGCCATCTAGGCTGTTGGTTCTGAAGAAAATCCACTTTCTTTACGCCTTCAAAACATGGGGATCTTATTTTTTCTAAGAATGCATGTAGACCTACAAGATCTTACCAGCAGATTTTAAATTGAGGCGTGCAAGCAAGCGTAGCAACTGCTAAGATTCTACCTATGTGCAGAAATAATAGTTGACTCACTGGATTTTCTCAGTCTTCTGAGCCATAGTATCGCTGGAGATCAGTTGAATTTATCCTGTACCAGGATGTGTGTCTTGTGGCAGGAATATTTTGTTTAGTGGTATATGTGACTCTATTGTCAGGGATTATTTATTAAGCTATTGTTGAACCGGAAACTGGCAGCTGATTGCAGAGCCCGAGCAGGAAGGCAAAGCCATCTTGCAGGGAAGTGAGAGGCTTGACAGTGCTGGTGCCAGTGGGCAAGGGCAGTCGTGCGAGGGGTGTAGTGGAGAAGCCCAGCCCGCTGCAGAGGTGGAAGGAATCAAAAGCTCCAAGCACCGAGGGCCGCCTCTCCTGCTTCGCCCTGGCCATTTCGGGTGCCGAGAAGTGGCACGTCTACCTGGCACTGCATCCGTACCTCCATCTCTTGAGCCTCAGCGGCAGAGGTCCTGCTGGACGGGGCTGCTGCTGCTGCTGTTGGTGCCACTGCTGCCAGGCAAGGCAGGGGGCAGGGCAGGGCAGGGCAGGGCCGAACACGGCTTATTGGATGCCACGGGCTCACATCCACCTGGCCGTCACTGCTGGCCAAAGAGCGGCCGAGGGGCCAATGAGCTGCAGCTGCTGCCGGGCATTGCCAGCCCCCCTGCGCTCACCGCCTCCTGTACGCGCAGCCAGGGGGAGCGCCTGGCCGGGTTGGGGTGGGCCGGGGCGGCAGGGGTCGACCCCTCACCGTCTCCAGGGCGGCCCCACGGGCCAGATCTAACCACATCACCCACGGGCCTTGAGTTTGACATGTCTGCTTTAAACAATTCATTCAGTTCTCAGTTTACTCATGTTACCCCATTCACACACACACACACACACACACACACACACACACACACACACACACAAACACACACACGTGTATGTTTGGCTTGTCTAATTCTGATTTTCAGTATTAAATGTATATTATGATTTGTAAAACATAGTGGATTAAAACCCAGCTAAATGTAGCCTATTTAATAAACCATGGATACACAAGCCATACTTTAATATGATGCATGAACTAACTTGAAGTACGTATATGACAGGAATTTATAGAACTCCAGGAGAAAATTTTATTATATTTCATTAGTAAATCCATTCCCACCCATTGTGAATGAGCCAGCATCATTCCCCACCCCTGCTTTATCGTTACATCTTTTAAAATTAATTACCAACATGTTTTCATATTCATAGGCCATTACCAAGGGCAAATACTGTATATAGCTGAACCGTGTTGTACAAGAATCTGCTATTGCAAAGATGGATCTACTGCACTTCCAGTCCCATTGTGTCACTTTTCCAGGAACTCTTATCCTACTTATTGTGAGGAAAGCAAGAATAGAGTTTAAGCAGAAATATTGGTAGAAAATTATTAGGACCCTCAATGCACAAATGCTGCATCTTCTTCAAGTATTCTGCAACCCATATATACTCCAGGGGTGTTTTCATTGCTAGTTGAATTCCAGCTTCTATCAATCCCAGTCATGGTTAGTGGTGACAGGATGAGGGATAGAGAAGTTACATTTTCCTACAACTGCTATCCTTACTCATATATCGGGCATGCATCTGAGTAAATGAACACATTTGGTATCTCTGCTACCAAATCACATTCTATCTTCTCCAGAATTAAAAGACAGTTAATCAAAGATATATAATAATTTTGCATTGAAACTAATTGTCTGCGATTTCCTTTTATGTTGACTTCAAATAGATTCTCTTAGATCACTAAATTCAAATGAACACAGCCCACATAGTTCTGGAGGGGAAATTCCACCTGGTTTTGTTTGTGTCCCAGATAGGAAAATCTACACGTATTGAAATCTCTCCCTACACCAGAGTACATATTAAACATTTGGGGGTGGGAGGTGGGAGGGCCATACCAACCTCAGAATTGATAGAACAATGTGTTAAGGAACTATACAGAATTTTGGCATAGATCTTGGACAGAAACCAAACTTTTATTTTTTTTAAAGTGTGTTCTCTACCTTTTTTCTTCCAATCCCCTGAGGCTTGCGGCAGATGTTGGAAGAGGCCCATCATTGCAAGTATTCACAAAAGCTCCTGTGACAATTCAACAAATACTTCTGTTTGCTATCCTATTACTGCACACCAAGTTAATGTGTTGATATGACAAGTACAAAATGAAAAAAAATTGTTCGGTAAATATAAAAAAACCTTTCCATTTCTGAGGCATCCTCCATGAGAGCTGCAAGTTTGTATACACATATTCAGAAATGAAGCTCCATTGAATGAAAGGCAATGCTATATTATTCTTCGGCAGTGTTTTTAAGAGGTACATTGCATTTGAGTTGTCAAACTTTTTATTTCATTAAAAAGCAGATTTTAGAATAATTTTGAACATTAAAGGCAGAAGCATGCCAACCAATGGAAAAACAAGCCTTTAAAATTTCAGCCAACGATCATAAGCAGATTGCATGTTTTAACCTTGGAAAGGTTACACCCTGGCAGAACAAACAATTTTTTCTCAGGCTTGTGAGAAGCACAAAAATAATGTTAAAGAATGAGCAAACGAACAGAGTGTACATGCTCTATCTATGCTGTCCTAGGCTTTTCATTTTTTGTAGATGGGAGGGAGGGAAGGCCCACTGCTAGATTTCAGGCACTACACTATAATGCTGTTTCTCCAACTGTGCCAAGGACATAAGAGGTTGGGATAAATGAGCATTTTTTTCCCTAAAACACTGGTCCATTCCAAATGTCACCTTTTTTATACAATAAACTCTTGTATAGTTTTACACTGGGTTGCTTTCAATTTCTGATGCCCAAAGATGTGGACAGGCTGCTTGGAGTATTATTATTATTATTATTTATTAAATTTGTATGCCGCCCAACTCCCAAGGGACTAGTAGTAACATTTACCACTTGTACTGTAGCTTCACAGTGTGGCTTATAATTTCTCTGTATGAGATTATCTGTAATGCCTTCATTAGAATTATAAATGTGAGATGGCAGGATGCTTTGTTTAAAGGAGACAATTTTTAGACCTTAAGAATCCTCTTAAGGATCTCTCAGGTAAAGGCAGTTTTTAGCTACCTGTCATGTTGGGTAAATTGAATGAAATAGAGATGCCTTTTCAGCTGCTGGCAATCCTAAAGAAGCAGGTAATCCTGATCCATTTCAAATTGGCTTCAAATAAAGCAGAGGTCTTCAAACGTGGCAACTTTAAGACTTGTGGACTTCAACTCCCAGAATTCTCCAGCCAGCATAGCTGGCTGGAGAATTCTGGGAGTTGAAGTCCACAAGTCTTAAAGTTGCCAAGTTTGGGGACCCCTGATAAAGATAAGCAGCATTGCCTTAATCATTCTGATGGATGATTTCCGCCTGGAGATTGACAGAAGGTGCATGATTCTGTTATTTCTTCTCGACCTCTCAGGAGCTTTTGATATCATCATCCATGTTATCCTTCTTCCTTCCCCAAGAGATTTAGGAATAAGAGTCACAGCTTTGCAGGGAATAAATAGATTTAAGGTAGTGTTGCTTGAAGACAGTTGCTATTCAAAATGGGAATTATGGTAAGGTGTCCTCCAACGCTTTTCAGTACTTACATAAAATTATGGGTGGTTAATCTGGAGTGCTATGTGTATGCTAGTGACATCAGGTCTATTTGTAGTATTTCCAAAAAAAATAGTATGGCTCCTGAAGTCATAAAAGGCTGAACGAGGAATAATAAATTGAAACTGAATCCAGACAAGATGGAAGAGCTCATTCTGAGAGGACACTGTTCCAAAAGGTGGTACAATTATAGAACAATAATCCCAGAAGGAGCAGGTATGTAGTTTGGAGATACTTCTAAACCCCATCATTCTTTGGTTTCCTAGAATAAGGAACTTATTAGGAGCACCATCTATCAGTTTCAATTGATATACCAGCTGCACAATCCAGGAACCTTCAGGCTTAAGCATAATAATACTAGTGGGGCCTTTTGTGCTATGTCCAAGCATTTCTGTCAGCGCAAAACTTGGCAATCAGGTTGATCTTGCAGAAAAATGCATAGAGGTCATATTAAATCTATGCTTAAAGCTCTATCATAACTATCAGTGGCTTTCGGAGCAAAATGCAAGGGCTGATCACTATCATGAAACTCTTGCACACCTTAAATACCTGCTATATGACAGAATTCCAATTTCTCTATGAATGTCCACCTTTCCTGAGATCCTCTGAAGAGGTGGACCTAGAACTGGTGCCTGCTGGCATGGTGTTAATTTTGGATTGAGTCCCCAGCTCTTGGGAAAGTGCTCCTTAGGAATGTTAGCTAGAAATTTTGAAAAGGTCCTTAAAAACATCTTTGATAGGCCTCACAACTTTTTTCATTTTTAAAAGGCTCTTAAACATATCTCTCTTGCATAGCATTGAGGGACTTTGGTAGTCAGTGGTGTATCAAATGAAATAAATAAGCTATAATAAGTTTATTTGATTAATCGTTCTGTAATTTCTGACTAAGCATAGAAATTCATTTTCCCCTGCACATATGTTGTTATTGAGAAAATGGAAACAGAGTAAAGCAAAAAAAGTGTCAAATGATGCCAACATTAATGAAACTTGTTTTTCTGATGTTCACCAACTGTGCCTAATGGAAAGTGAAGGTATTGGTTTCAATTACATTACATTTTTTCCCATTCAAACCTTGACAGCTCTAGTGGGCATTTATTGGTCAAAAGATTGTAAGTCAGGTGTCCTAGGAATGTCACTGTTATGGGAAGAATTATCATGCAGCATTGCTCATGTGAATAACTCTTGCTGTGTGTTGTTTGACCACTGGGATGGTTTTTCAAAAATTCTAGCTAGCATTCCTAAATCTCTAGCACATACCTGAAATATATCTCAGCCATTGTTGGAATAATTCTACATTTCCTTCATACCTCATCTTGAAGGTGGCCATGGCAGTTTGACAGGCTTTGCCAAGGAACTAAACTTTTTCTTTTACACATAACTAGAAAATAAAATTGTGTATTAAAATTAAAATTATGCAATTAAACTGTACTACAGTTTAAAAGGATACTGTTCCAGGGTACTCTTTTAGATTACATATAGAAAGCAAGATGAGGGAAAGGCAGGAAAAGCAGGATTTTGGGCCCTAACAATGCTGCATTATGTTTCCTTAAAGGACTGACATTATTAAAAAGCAAAGTATGATAAATAAAATATTTCATGTGAAGTTTTTTTTTTAACTTCTGACAAATGATCACAAATGCCCTTTGTTTTACACATGCAGCCAAATCTTTACCTATCTTATAAGAAAAAAAAAAGTAATATAGTTACCACAAAGATATTAAAATTACCAGGTTCACTAATAACAAAAGTTTCTTTATAACTTGACTTATTAAGATCACTTATGTCAGGTCCCTATTGGAACGCTGCCATTCTGGAGACTGGGTGAGGTAGGGGAGAGGTACTATGGGTGGAATGGTTTGCATGCTTTCGCTTTGCTGTAACTACTTGGAAATTGAGGGGGGAGAAGTGGCCATCTGCACTGACTCCCTGTATGTCAGTTCCAGACGGGTTTTCAAGGTTCTTGGTGTCCCGAGGATGACCTCTTCTCACCATCCAGCCTCGGAGATTCTCACAACACCTTTGCGGCAGCTTATTGGTTACAGATAGATATGGGGCATCAGGAGTGGGGGTTGAGGGGAAAATCGACCCTAACTTTTCCGGAAGATTTAAGCAGCAAACTACATTACTTCTCTGGACTGTGAGGTCAAGAGGAAAGGTATTCACAGACTTTGGCTAAGCCAATGTGTGTACCAGTTACTCAAATAGAATCCTTGCTTATATGTTTGTCCGTTGGATCCCTAATTCATCTGATTAATTCCCCTAAAGGAATTAAGACTGTAGATGACATGGATATTTGGTCTCTTCTAGCAACGCTCAGAAAAACCACAACATCAGATTCAGATCAAGATTTGATTAATTCAGTTTTCTGTTGCTGAATGAATATGGAAAGTCCACAAGTGGATTTGAAGATGGGCCTCTTGCTTATATTCTAACATGTGAAATTAAGGATACTGTACAATAGTTTGCACATCCTATTCTTTTTTTGCTATGGGTATGTGGAACAACTTTTTCCAAACTGTTGGTCATTGTATTATTCTCCAGATTTGCTGACTGAGTTTACTTACAACCTTTGCATATTCTTTTGTTGCTTGTCATATTCTTTCAGGTATTCCATCAGTTCAGTAGTGGGTTCTAAAACCCTTTACTACCGGTTCGTGCGCGTGCTCGTGTGCGTGACGCTTCTGCGCACACACAGAAGCGTCCTGGGTGGGTGGGCGGAGCCTCCTGCCGCCGCCGCTGCCGCTACCGGTTCTAAGAACCGGTCCGAACCGGGAGCAACCCACCACTGCATCAGTTCCTTCTGACTTGGTAATGACCAGAGCACTGATCTAGCTTCGTGTTCTAGTACCAATGGTTCTTGTAAATCGGGAATAATTTATACGATATCTTGCATGTTGATATCTCTATTGTACAGAATTGGCATTTGCTCATTCCATCTGTTTTGTATCCCCTCTGTAATTCTGTTTTTGCAGTTTTGGATTGTCTATATTTGCAGGGCAACTTCAGTAATAGACACCCTAAAGATTTTAATCCAGACAGATCATAAACACTAGAAGGATTCTGAAAGTTCTGTAACTCTTCTTCAGTAGCATGTTGAATGACTTTTGATTTGAGGGATCCATCATTCAGCATTATATATTAACCACTTTATATTATCAATCCTTGTGTTTTTCTTGGTAATATATATGAGTCGTTTACCTTGTCCTACATAGTAGGGAATTGTGCTTCTGTGGTGTCACTACTGTCAGCCTGCCAGGTAAACCAGGCAGGAAACATAACTAGATGAACTAATTCTACTTTATTGTAAGCCAAGGTTACGTGAACAGATTATTGCAAATCTGAAAGTATAAACTTGCCACTACCAGTTTTAACTGCTTGATCCATTAGGGTGGGTCCTTTCAAGTGGCTGTTGAGCCACCGGGAGCTCCTGCCTCTCTTGTCTGGTATTGTTTACTGGACAGTATCTTTTCCTCTTGTTCCGTAAGGTCATGCACACATTCCATTACACTACAATGATGATCTTCCTATATAGCTGCTGCTCAATATAGGTGCCTGCTTGTTTTAATTGGGCAGTTGGGATAAGCTTCATGCCTTATATGACCCTGGAGGGATTACCTATATACTCTTGGCATAGACTCCTGACTTTTCTTCAGTCATCCCTCTCGGGAACACCTCCTTCTCACCTGAGAATGAGGCAGCCAGCCGTACGTGATAGAGTTAGGACTTGCATCTACTTGTAAATTTACAGTAGATAAATTTACAGCACAGCTACACAATCTTTTGGAATATTGGATAAAGGTATAATTTAACTCAATTTTAATTACATTTAAATTGTTTTGTTGGGTAGAAAAGCAAAAACCCTCAGCAGCTGACGCTCGGCTACCCAGCTTGCCCTTTAGATAGCTTCCTCATCTGTTCTGACTGCTTTCAGTTGGCTGAAGCAATAGGAAATGAGGTCAAACCTATAAATACTCTAATATAGTCTCGTGTCATACAACACTTTCCCCTTTGTTAAAAAATCTATATTAAGTCACTAGTACAGGTCATCAATTGGTTTGGGTAAGGTATCATCAATATGCTGATTTTTCTCAATTTTACAATGACCTCCTGCCCAATTTAGAGACCGTATGGAAATCCTGATCCTGAACAAGGCTAGAACAAGGTTGGGTTGCCTCTACTAGAGGCATCCTGGAACCAATGCATTAACTTGGTCTCCTGTAGGTGGTATCTGCACCCTTTTTTTGTGCAAGTAGGATCCTATGCTTACGAGCTCCATCTAGGAAAGATCCAAGGGATGTGGACTCCTACACAATCCTTCTCTATACTGGCCTCCTTGTAATAGAAGACTTTAACTTCAAAATGGGCATTAGGTTTTCACGTTATTTTCCATAAAATGGTTTGTTTCATGTAGGTATATGGTAATTGGTTTTTGTGTGTCTGTGTTTGCCTTCTGAGTCAGTTGCCTAGACTACTCAGTTTTCTTGGCAGCATTTTGGGAAGAGGATTATCTTTTCCTTCTTCCTAAATCTGAGAGAAAGAGCCTTTGTGCCTAAGGCAGAAATCACAGACTTCTGGTTTGTAACCTTGTGTCTTAACCGCTATACCAAACTCGTTCTTGATTGACTTTTACAATATTATTTTATGATTATATGGTGCTCGAGCTGCCATACACGCATGTATACGTCGTACACACTCATATTTAAACTACTGGGCTGGAGCAGTGGTGAAATCTAAAATGTTTCCCTACCGGCTTAGGGGTCAGGTGACCGGGTGGACATGGCCAACTCAATGTCACTCACGTCAAAGGGTGCCTCGCCTGGCCCCTCCCCTCCCCTCCCAGCCATTCCTTGTCACACCCAGCCTCAACATATCTATAGTTCTGTAAAAATGTTGTTCACCTTTTTTCGACTTTATTATCTACATACTATAGATGTACTTTCATTGACCACTGAAAGAATAA
>QLTV01001684.1:2243807-2277022 GCA_003457575.1 Thermophis baileyi
AAGGGGCTTTTTTGTTTTGCGTTGGAAAAAAAATAGAAGATACAGAGAAATCTTCACTGGAATTTCTGCTTTTGCTCCAGAGGAAAAAAAATTCTGCTTTTGTTCCTTCAGGCAAGGTGGTTTGTAGCTTGCAACATTTTAACGAGGTGATAATTGCTCTTGGCTGAACATCTCATTAAAGCTAGTATTCCTTTCCCTGCTTGGGGGGGGGGAAGAGGCAAAAAGTGTGAGTTTATTATTCTATCTGAGGGCAAATGAGACTCATTTGCTGTTTCTTAGCTCAGCTGAGGTGGCAATCTGTTCTGCCACAGGAATCAGCTGAGCTAATAAACAGAATATAGGAGATTTGAGAGGAGGGGAAGGGCAGGTGGGCGGGGCCAATCAAAATTTTCCCTACCAGTTCTCCGAACCAGTCAAAATTTTCCCTACCCGGACACCAGAACCGGTCCGAACCGGTAGCATTTCACCCCTGGGCTGGAGCCTTGAAAGCTGGGTGTTATATAATTTATATAAATAATTAAATTTCAAATGTAGCTTCCATGACATTTAGTTACAACTGTAACGACGAGCTGGTAAAATAAGAATCATTGTAAAATTCAGTAATTCTGGCCTTGAATTTTATTAGAACTATACAAATGTCACTGAGGTGAACATAATTTTGGAAGAAAATGTCTCCAACTCTATTTTTGCACCTTTACATAATATAAGCTCTACTAGTTCACTGAAGTGCACTCCCAAGTAATTCCTGTCAGATTCTGCACAAGTACACAGTCTTTGTTCTGTGAAAAAGAGTTCCAATTTTAATTAGTAAATCAGCCAAATCTTTTTGTCACTTTTTTTGTCACAACAAAGAACCCTGTTGAAGAAAAAAAAATGGAATACTTCCTTGGTGCCTTTTAATTTCTAGTGCTAGATACAGTGTTTATAAGCATCCCAGGTTCAGGAAAAAAAAATCAGTGTTTTTTCTCCCCTTGTCCTTAGTAATGTTTGGGACTAACAAAACTATTGATCAGACAATTTCAGTGGACCAAATTCATTAATGCTACCATGTTTCCCCGAAAATAAGACCCTGTCTTATATTTTTTTGAACCCTGAAATAAGCGCTTGGCCTTATTGCCATGCACTCAAAAGCCCGATTGGGCTTATTATCAGGGGATGTCTTATTTTGGGGAAAACAGGGTATTTATTTATTTATTTATTTATTTATTTATTTATTATATTTGTATGCCGCCCAACTCCCAAAGGACTCTGGGTATATAGAAAAAAAATCAATAGTACAAATGTGTCTAAAAATCAGTCTTATTAAGGTAATTGGACAGGTTTTAACAATACCATCCAACTGAAACATTAACAGCTGAGCCCTTTCATCACTCTTAACTTAATCAGACACTTTTTTCTGAATAAAACATTGTACAGGATATTCCTTATTGCTCCTACTAAAAAAAAAAAGATAATGCTAGCACGTTAGATTTTAAAATGCACAATTAAAATTCCAACAAATTATTATATGCATGATAAAAAGAATTCTGTTTGCATCATAAAGTGTACACTAGATAGGAATTAATGTTAACACGGAGTGGAGTTTGACAAGTTATATACAAGTAGTTTAAGTAGTGCACATTCATTCTGAAGGCCTGCTAAGTACAATGTCTGGGTGCACAGTCTCAGAAGTAGAATTAATCAGAGGCATTCTGCCCCTCCCCCAATGTTCTTATTTGTTGGTTGTCTGCAAAAATCTTCTATATTCTGCACTTTAGTGTTTATGTATGAGACAGAGAGAAAGAAAGAGAGAAAGAAATCATAGCTAAAAAGCTGCTTTTCATATAGGACAGCTATGTAGTCCTGCATAAAGATACAGCTTGATACTGGCATTAGCCACATAATTCTTCTGCTCTTGCTCAAACAATTTCTAACAAAATAAAAGAATATATAATTTGGTAGGTTTTGTGCTTTTCAGTTGTTCTCTTGAGAAACTGCTGAAGTCTAGAGAAAGAAAGAGATAAATGGAGAGTTTTCAGTCATTTTAAATAAAGCAGATGTCTCTGTGGCAAGAAATTCTAAATAACTGTATGACTGAAAAATGTAACATCAGGTATTATTATGTTTTCCAATAATTTTTCTGAGGTATAAAACAGATTTGCTTTTATTCGTTTCATATAAGGGGAAAGAATGGAATTGATTTGTGAAATACCTAAAAAAGTATTATAATTACCATCATTTATTAGTGTTAAACTACTATCAATAATAATAGTTAATAATCAATAATTGATTTTATTGATTCTTTTTTTAGCTGAGATACTTTTCAAAGGCTATATGCAGATCAGTGTTTTCAACACTGAAGGCAGAGAACTGCATAATACAATTTTCTTCAAATGTCTGCCCTGAGAAAACCACATCATCAGAATAAAGACTTTAGCCTGCTCTGGTTCCCCAAGTTCCAATATTTTGTTCTTTTTTTCAAAGAGAACCCTCCCTCTTTTTAGTCTCCTTTAAAAAAACATACAGAGTTGCAATATGAAATATTAAAATGAAGATGTGCCATCCTGAAGGTGTACAACATATTGTATTTGGAGGTTATTTTTTTAGTAATGAAAATGTCAGGACAGAAACTTTTATAATAAACCTAGTGTGCATTGTTTTTCTCTTCAATAATCCTGAAGCTTTGTTCAGGCATAAAATTATCATGTTTTTAATATCCTTGTCTAAGCATCGTTATGTAAGAGTCAAGCTTGTTTCCTGGCTGCTTCCTCATTGCTTCTATCAGCTCACCACAAATGTCAAGACACAAGTAGTTATACTTACATATGGGGTCCTTTCTCCAAACTGACTATAGAATGTCATTTTAACTTTTTGCTTGTGTCCAGTTCTTTGATCAAAGGTCTGGCAGATTTCAAAAGGTGGACTGTACAAGTGGAGACTAACAGCTGTTTCGGTATGGCTTGGGTTCTCCACACGATGCAAACCAATGGAGTCTACAAAGAATAACAAATCAATGCAGTGCATAGTTAGATTGGGCAGATCCAAGTTCTCAATCCCACCCCTCCATGAAGTCCACTAGGTCAGCGGTCCCCAACCTTTTGGGCACCAGGGACTGGTTCTGTGGAGAGAGGTTTTTCCGTGGACCGGAGGAGGCGTGGTTTTACCTGCTGCCTGCACCCCGCAGATGGGGCTTCGCTTGTTTGCGCAGCCCGGTTTCTGGCATGCTGCGGCCCGGTGACAGTTCACGGACCAGGGGTTGGGGACCCCTGCACTAGGTGAGTTTCACCAGCTGCTTTATTAACATGCTATATTTAAATGGGTCTTTCAAAGGCCTAGCATGCATATCCCGGAACCCAGTTTATTTCTTAATCAGCATTGGACTCCCAGTAAAGTATTCTGGAGTAACTGAAGTTTATACTTCTGAATCATGCTATGTCATGCAAATCTAGAAAGACAGTGCTCCTTTTTGCCAGCTCCACAAAAGGGTATTTTAAGACTCCATCTTGGTTTGTTAAAATTGAAGACAAAATGGTGAAACAGCAATGAAGGGCTTCCTAAGCCTGTTTCCAATGATTTTAATCTTAAAAAGGCTATTATGGGTTTTAAAGACTTTTCTAAAAACAACAACAGATAGACAGACAAAGAACCACACAAAGCACTGGGAGAAGTGGTTGGATTACAAGCCAACATGGCTCCTCTGCATTTTATTGGGCAGTTGTCATTTTTACTTGTTGTCTGTTACTGGATTGTTTGGTAGGTCATTTTTTCAGGAGCTGGAGATTTGCACTGAGGGAAAATTGTAGAAACAGAAGTTACTCTCGTTATATAAAACTGCAATTTGAATGGGAAGAAATCCCAGAAAAGAATAACTATGTATTAAAGTCTTTGATAGCGCTCACATGCAATGTTTAACCAGGTCAACAGCAATCCCAGCTGGCTGTATGAATCAAAATATTCAGATTAGGAAGGAACCTGTTATATTCAACTTGTATTCAAACATACATATCGATTAGCTACTTACTGTTGCAGTGCAAACATGATAAAATGAATATCCAGAGTGAGCACACACATACATAAAATAAAGCACAATAAATATCCAATAAATATTTAGCATCTTTTTATAACTAAAAGTTATAAAAATATGCTAAAATTATCAGTTTTTTCACAGGAAGGGAATGTGTATTTGTGGGTGGAGAATCTAAACTATTGGTGTTTGACTGAAGGTAGCAGCAGAGAACTTAGCTATCTTTTTCAAGGTTTTCATAGACCTGTGCATCAGAAGAAATTACATTTTCTTCTCCTCTGACTGCCAGAATAGCAGCACGGGGGCTATTTAGTTTGGACACTAAACTATGTAGCACAATAATGCAAATATAGCTGTCTCAGTGTCACCCAGCTGGCAGAAATATATTTGGTGCTGAACTGGAATGTGGTTATGGCTTCCTCCTTTGGATATTGCACATGATGCTAGCATCTCCTAAATCACAATACCTGTTATTTGTATGTAGTACTACCAGGACATATTTCTTGGTACCTACAGAATGATGAAGTGGAGGAGAGGAGAAGAGCCGAAAAATTACAAAGCATGTCATGTCTAGCTTCATGGACTAACTGATATAAAGAAGTTTAAGCAATGATGTATAGCTGAAATGCCAGATTTTGAGAAGGTTTCATCAACCTGGCTTTCATTGGCATCTGAAGTTGGAAGAGAAGGTTATCTGCTCATTAAGCTTAGCCTCTTCTTCTGAATTCCAATACAAAGCCAGGAAGATAAAATGGCCAGGAAAAACAGGATAGGTTAAGTTAGGCACCCATTTTTCCTCCACTTGGGGAAAAAGAAGATACTAAATCTGCCATTATATCTCTACAGATATGGAATCACACAATTTTCTTTTTTGTTATTTCAAACAAATGGAGGGACAGGTACCCAGAAGGCATTAGCCACAAAGGTACCTAATACCAAAAGTAGCTTCTAATTTAGTCAGGAATGGTTTGGGTTTCTTTATTATTCAAGAACATGGCTATATAGGGCAAGCTTTTCTAAGCTTAAAAGCAGATAATGTGCATGTTCCAGCATCTAAGTTGTAATTTGTGTGACCATATAGCTGAAAGATGGTTTGAAGAAAAATCTTTTTTAAAAATGGGGGCAGCAGCTGAAGAGGTTTATGGATGGCCAGTCATAGATAAGATGACAACTTGGGAGAAAGGAAAAACACTGTGACAAACAGAATAAATAAACTGAAGACAACTCTCAGGAATGTAATGGAAAATTATGTGGTTTGAAGATAAGGAAATCTTAGCAGCAGCAAGGTAAGTGAAAGCTTGTTAAAAATATTTGGGTAGCTATTATGAGACATGAAGATAATCTCTGGGATCAGACTACTGATTTTTTTAAAAAGTATTTTTATCCCACCTTTATTATCTTTACAAATAATTCAAGGTGGCAAACCTACCTAATACTTCTTCCTCCCCCTATTTTTCCCACAACAACAATCCTGTGAGGTGAGTTGGGCTGAGAGAGAGTGACTGGCCCAAAGTCACCCAGCCTGTTTTTCATGTCTAAGGTCAAATGAGAACTTACGGTCTTCTGCTTTCTAGCTGAAATCCCCGCTATCAAAATTATACAGAATCCCACATTTTAGTTATTATGTGTACAGTGTCAAAATAACACAGATTAGAAAGAGAAATTTGATGGAAAAATTCCATTGTGTTAGGAAAAGAAATTGAGACAGTATTTTAAATTAAGGACTGACTGGTGTATGTTCAACCTCTGTTCTTTCTATTTATTCTCTTTATCTTGCTTCCAAGGTTAGAAAAATATTCAAGCATTGGTGTATCAACATGATCTGAACATATTCTCTTCTCTCTGTTTTGTTATCAATAAAGTTATTTTCTAAAAATCATTTCAATTTTGTCTCCAATGAAATCACCTTATTCCCATATCCAGTAACATGCTATCCAGGGTAAAAACTGTAATTTTCGAGGTTTCTTTTCCCCAGGTAAAATACTATGATAGCAAATATTGCAAAATGAAGGGGGCTTTTTTTAAGGACAAAGTAAGAATTGACAGGGGATGCCTCTATCATAAAACTCTGACAATTCTGGGATTCCTGCAATTTTCTCATTTTTAAAAAATTTATAACAGTGTGATTGGCAGCATTTGGGAGGATCAAGCAGTATCACCTGTTCTACTCCCCTGTCCTCGAGGATTAGAGAACAGAGCTGATTCATAATAAATACGTCTAGACAATATGCCAATGGAAAAGAGAAGGTGAGATGAATGAGTGATAAATGAATGATGGGCACAGGGGCAACCAATGTTCCTTGCACCAAGCAATAGTTTTGATGGCAACTGGGATATCAATAAGATCTTTTTGAATTATCATGCTATTAGTAGATGCCCAGCCATGTCAACGTCTAAGATTGGTCCCTGTTGGATGTAAACTGTCTAAATTGTAAGGAAATTAAATGAGCTTCCCTGAATCTATTGAAAGACATAGAATAAAAATCATGCTTGCATCTATGTATGTATGTATATATAAATAAATAAACAAGCAAGCAAAACAAACAAGTCTTTTACTGAAGCAGGAAAAACAAGGCCACTTCCCCAAAATCATAAAAGGACCTTTTCATGACTTTTAACATGCCATAAAAATTTAAACTGTTGTGGGTAATCATTATTGGGGGAAGAATGTTAAATTTAAAGACACCAGAGCAAAATGACTTACCATTAATGTAGGCACACTGATTTCTTTTTAACACTTTTTCTGATTTTTTAAGCATCTCTCCAACCCCTTTTTTGCCAGGCCACTCAAACAAGGTTTCCTTTAGGTTTCCTTGAAGTAGCTTCATAAAACAATGTGAATCTGTGTGATCATGGATACTGCTACAAAAACAATTTCAAAAAATGCATAAAGTCAGAAAGATTGATGCCTGTAAGGTATATAATATACATATGTACTAGATCAGCTTTCCACAACTTGGCATCTTCCTAAGGATTAAAATGCAATTTCCAGAATTCCCAGACAGCATATTGGCAATAAACAAAAATGATTAATTGCTGTTTTGCACGGCACAACATGCCGTACAAATTCAAGTATCATGAATATAATGTCCTATTCCAGTTAGGTAATAGCAATAAACCACCATCTTTGGCTGATCTGGAAAAGGTAAGCAAGGGTTGGACCTGCTTAGTATTTGGACTGCAGATTGCCAGGAAATTCCACAACTGTAAGTTTGATTGAGAAATTTGGGGTGGAGGGGGGAGTACCCTGGAGGAAGGCAAATGGTAAATCAGTTCTACATTGTTGGCAAGGTAACTACATAGACATATCCCTGAAGTAACTAGGGGTTGAGTTCTGTGTGAAAGAGTCTACTCTTTACAATGCTCTAAAGGAGCCAACTTTCAATATCCAAGTGTTGCTAAACTCTTAATCCCAGCATCTCAGTTAAATGATCCATGGTGAGGGTGTTGGGAACTGTAGTTCAGCAAAAGTGGACAGTTCAGGTACATATTTTGCACTTTTTTGTACAAACATTTACCTGGACTGAATCAAAGTAAGTATTGTAGCCAGCAATTCTACCCATGCATTAAGAAGGAAAACTTTAAAGGAAAGATTAGTCAGGCTAGCCCAAAAGGATCACAACTAGAAATAACACAATCTTTACTACTACTTTCTTTTTTTACTTGAAACTGTACACTGACCCTTCAATTGTAAGCTCAGTCTGCAATTATTTCTTACACACAGGCATATATGCTATTTATAAAATTTTTGTCCTGCAAGCTTCCTAACATGTTTTAAGATCCACCATTATTAATGCTATATTTCTGAGGGTTTGGCTTCAGGATTCAAGTTGCTAACAAACATAGCAACAAAGTTTATTGCAGATGCTCAATAGGGAAAATAGCACTTATAAAATATGTTTGCACATTTTTTTATTAAAAACCAATTTGGCACTATTTGTTTTTTCTGTCTCTGTTTTGCAGTAGAAAATAAATGCCACGTTGTTATATTGTGCAACACATTTAGAGAGAAAAAAGTATCTTGGTTATAAAACACACATATTTCAAAGAGGCTGGGAGTGTTAATTAGGAAAGAAATAGAACTAAGACAGGCAATAT
The DNA here is from genome assembly GCA_003457575.1 of Thermophis baileyi. Classification (NCBI taxonomy): domain Eukaryota; kingdom Metazoa; phylum Chordata; class Lepidosauria; order Squamata; family Dipsadidae; genus Thermophis; species Thermophis baileyi. The sequence goes on from QLTV01001684.1 coordinate 2,251,909, forward strand.
TTAGGTTTGGAAACAGTGTTAAACTATGTAGAAACAACTCTTAATCATAGATTTACTATTACAGACCTTATTGCCCTACTACTTTACCAATAACAGTGGGAAAGCAGTAGCCTTGTTCTCAGAGTTCTACTTTTGTTATAAGGGACTGGAATGTATTAAGCGATATTGGCACCTTAAATGCTTTTGACTACAAGCAGAACTGCAAATTTACTAGACACTACTGCAGCTTCCAGGCAGAGCTTCATGATAATTAATCGTTCTAAGTGCTCAAATACTTGTAATCCTTCAATTTTGGCCATGAATGTGATAGGTAAAATTGTGAATGTGGTTGTACTTGCTGTATACATCATCCATATCCACAAAATGAGGAGGAGGAGCATTCTACTTCTGGTTTTAAGCAGCCATCACAGCACAATGCTCTTTCAGTCAAACCCTGGAGCCATCTTACAGAGGTTGGTCAGAGCAATGAAAACCCTGCTACCATTGTAATAAAGCACAAAGAAGGAAGTCACCAAGTGGCGCTAAAGCAGCTGGTTCTGACAAAAGCAATCAAGATAGCAGTCCTGCAAAAACCAGAAACAAAATGACAGACTGTTTTCAAGAACTATTTCTGGCTAAGCTATAAAACCCCCTTATACCATATGTTTGTATGCCAAAAGGACAATGCTCACCCAGTTTGTTTTCATCTGTAGCTGGCACTGGAAACCTGTCTCTGACTGCAGGGATAGGATGAACATTTATGAAGGAATCCAGATGTCTACCAGCATTTGTTATGTACCATAATTTGGTGATATTCTGATGTGTATGATTTTTAGTGGTGAACCCATGTGGAAATCACTGCACTGCACATTGTCTAATCATGTAACCACATTCTATGGACTGAGTTCTGGAGAAGCGGATTCAGGCTCCCAGGGGGTCTTGTATATCGGAATGGGAGAACATGCCCCAGCCAACTTGCTGTGGCCAACTCACCACGGCCAACTCGCTGCAGGACAATTCACCACAGCCAACTCATTGTGGGACAACTCGCTGCGGGACAATTTAACAATTCTATTTAATTATTTAAAATAAATAAAAAAATATTTTAATTTTTGAAATTCACATTTCATTCTGTCCCTTCTTTTGCATCATTTCTTTAATGATTCTGTTCCACTATTTCTTTCATATTAGTGTAATTCTTGTCCTGCAGCAAGTTGTCCTGCGGCAAGTTGGCTGTGGCAAATTGTCATAGACCCCTTGTATACAGCTCACTGACTGTGTCAGTGTCAAATGTGATGCTAGGCCTCTTGTTGTTCTTATTGCTCTGCTCTTAAAATGCTGGAATTAGGTGGTTTTAAACTTCTTTAATACCCACAATTTGGGACTGTTATTGTTAGAATAAAAATGGGGTGAATATTATAAATGAATTCCTCCCCATTCTTCAACATGATATGTATGGTCAGGACTGATAGACTAGTTCTTGGGTCATTGTGAAGTTATACTCAAATAATACCATATTAAAGTATAACAAAAATGCTTGAAAATTAAATATTAAAAATATTTGAAGATTCAAGCATGCAGGGGAGGGATTTGCCCTTCTAGGAACAGGGGTTCTGTAACCGATGCTTATTTCTTTTTTAAAAAGTTCTGTCTGATCTCAGTTAAGTTTAAAAGGTCAGGTGTGATTTGCATGGGAAAGCATGAGGGACTGAGAGCTGGAAGTAGAAAAACCTCCAGAAAGTGGCAATGGAAAACTCTTTATCTACCGTTGTCAAGAAAACTCATGAATGAGTATGCAAAATTGCTAGAAGTCACAAAATTGCAAAAAAAAAAAAAAAGTGTGTTTGGTGTACATGGGGAGATTGCATTTTGGAGCCACCTTTTTCGTAATCATTCTCTTATGAGAAGTAATGTTAAGAGTCTCAGTTATGGAGATGGGGACTTAAAATAGCAGCATGTTATAAAACATGGTCTTCTTTTGGACTAATCCTGTGGTTGTTGAATGCAGGCAGAGAACAAAGTGCATCTTCATTTGCTTTCTGAAATTAAAGCAAGCTCTGTCTTTTCTGGCTAGCTTTTGCAGGCCAAACAGGATCCCCACGCATTATACTCTTACGGAAAGACAAAATCTTCTTCAAGAGAAATCAGCAAGCATTAATGAAGCCTCACCAGATGACCAGTGACCATGAGAAGTAATCCAGTATACAAAAACGTGGCCATTGACAACTGTTGCACATTTGGGTTTGATCTGTGAATTTAAAAGTTATCAATCTGTTGGAAAGGTGGACTTCAACCATCTATTACTAAGTTACAACATAAACAACATTCTCTTCAGGGTACATTCAAGTGTATTCACATTGTAAAATCGCGTCCACAGATTTTTGAAAATTAAGTATCTTCTCAATTACAAACCTGCCATGGCCTTCTCCCCAGCATAAGATCATTAGATTGAATTTTCCATTTCCTTTATCTATAAGGTTTCTTGTGTATCTGAAATGATAAAACATCAGGGAGTCTTTGTAAGTTTTACCCTCGAGAAGCAGAAACAATTTTTAAGAAATGAAATGGCACAGGCAGGCTGCCATTCTGTTCAAAAAGCACTTCGTGTTAAAGATTATTGAGATATTAAACCATTTTATTCACTAGTTTTGCATTCTTTGAATACTGAGTTACGTTACAGGCAGATGCTGGACAAGAATCACATTTCAAATGATTTAAACAGTAGGACATAAACTAAAGCATACATTTATTTATTTAGGGGTTTTTAAAATCCCACCTTTATTATTTTTTTATAAATAACTCAAGGTTGTGAATGTACCTCATACTCCTTTCTCTTCCTATTTTCTTGACAACAACCACCCTGTGAGGTGGGTTGGGCTGAGCTCACAGTCACCCAGCCAGTTTTCATGCCTAAGGCAGGACTAGAACTCATGGTTTCCTGGTTTCTAGCCTGGTCTCTTCACCATTAGACTATGTGATTAATAGTGGACACCAGCTTTCAAGACTTTTCCCCCCTTCTTTTGAAAACACTACCTTAAGGGTTAGTGAGCTCCAATGAATATGCGAGTCAACTTGTGGAATTTTTCTCTATGGTGTGTGTGTGTGTGTGTGTGTCTGTGGGGATTTTCTTCTTCGGTTCCCCATGCCTGACACTTCACCCTATGCAGATAGATACTTCTGGAACACTTGAGGAACAAAGATAATTATTTTCCACCAGCAGCATTATATTACATGCATTTTTCTCTGCCTCTTTATACTATACTATTATTTTCCAAGATCCCTCTCTCATCTAAAAGGAAGTCCAGAGGGACTAAACAGCATCAAATCATTTTTAAAAAACCATATACAGTGCTATAGAATTCAAAACAACCTTAAAAACAAATTCACAACCCATTTAATAATGTAACCCAAATACTTCTCAGATTAGATAATTTCCAAATATTCATAGTCATATTAAGGAAAGTTACTTTTCTGTGAGAGGTATATACCCCAAAGGAAAAGTTATGTAACAATATATAATGTGTACATACATGCCTGGACACGTATGCATGAAGGAAACCAAAGAGAAAGGAAGATATCTTCCTGATAAAATACCAATTTTATATATAACAAGAGATTATGACAAACAAGATAAGGAGTGTGAAGGGCAGGAGTTACTCAAGAGTCTCTGATTAGGAAGTTCTTTAGTAAGATTCAAGATAAGCAGAAGAGAAGAAAAAAACTGAACAGAAATTCTCCAAAACATTTGAATTAAGGCTAATTTTTAAAAAGCTGCAAATAAGGAGAGTTTCCTAATGCATTTTCACTAGAAAATACCTCTTTTAAGTATAATTCACATTTATCTATTTTAAATATTACCAGCTGAATGGACAGTTTTAGATCAGAGCACTATCCAAACATGGAGCACTTTAGAAAATATCTGGACAGAGACTTTTTTCAAAATGAAAAAAATTGAAAGAATTGAAATGCAGGAAACTCACTTATGTACAGGCAATGTGTTATCAAAAATACTGCAACCAATATATGATATACAACATAACAAGATGATCCAGCCCTAGAAAATAAAATCTGGCTTAGCGCTATGATATTATATTTCTCTTATGTAATCTATATATATAAAAGCCAAATACCACTCACTCATCACGAAATCTCCAGAACTGTACAGCCTTGAAACTTGGCACGTATGTTCCTCTTGGCTTCTAGGTGCTCGCTAAGAAAGGATTTTTCGAAATGACCATCAGATCATTAGTATTTCTTATACATTATTATATTAACACCAGTAGCGGGTTCTAAATCCCGTTGCTACCAGTTCGCGCGCATGTGCGCTCACGCTTGATGCTTCAGCACATGCGCAGAAGCGTCCCGGGTGGGTGGGCGGAGCCTCCTGCCGCCGCTACTGGTTCGCTGAACCGGGCTGAACCGGGAGCAACCCACCGCTGATTAACACGCTCTGATGCTAAGGAGTTAGACATTCTACTCCCCCTCCCCACCTGAAAAGAACTCTGTTCCAACTGCCAGTTGCCTTATATTAACATGCTCTGATGCTACCCCTTCGCTAAACTGGGCGTGAGTGTGGCCAGCGCGTGACTCATCCGGCCTGCGGGCTGGGACATTCTACTCCCCCCAGTTGCCTTATATTAACAAGCTCTGATGCTAAGGAGTTACACATTCTACATAAATTTTCAAGCTTTAAGTGTCAATGTATCAAGCCTGATCACATAGTTTCATAGCGAAGCACGGGTATCCAGCTACTAGTTAATAACAACATTATAAAACATAAGTCAATACTTGGGTAATGAGGGGGACTTTTGGTGAGTGCTATGATGAGCTATACAGAAGACGGCATTTATGACTGAGATAGTGGTTGGATGTTATATCTGAATTTGCAAAATCTCTTCAGAGAAAGGAAAGATTGTGAGATAACTCACATGCACTCCAGACAGCTGGTCTTGTTGAGTAGACTGCAGGAACCATTGTTTTGCAGACGGTTTATGAGTTGTTGAGTGGTTGGGAGTCAAAAGTAACAGTAACAGTATAACAGAGTTGGAAGGGACCTTGGAGGTTTTCTAATCCAACCCCCTGCTTAAGCAAGAGATCCTGTACCATTCCGGACAAATGGCTGTCCAATCTCTTCTTTAAAATCTCCAGAACTTCTGGAGGGAAGCTGTTGCACTGGTTAATTGTCCTCGCTGTCAGGAAATTTTTCCTTAGTTCTATGTCAGATCTTTCTTTGATAAATTTCCATCTGTTGCTTCTTGTCCTGCCCTCAGGTGCTTTGGAAAATAGGCTGACCCCCTTCTCTTTAGGGCAGTCCCTCAAACATTAGAAGACTGGTATCTTCCCTAGTCTTCCTAGTCCTTCTCTTCGTTAGACTAGACATATCCATCATAACATGGTCTTTTAAGAACAAAAAGCTTGGCCGAACCTAATTTCTTAACCTTTTTATTCTTTTGGGAAATATTAAGATTCTTTAGATCAGCATGTTTCTACTGTATTCACTGGGTAAGTTTCCTTCTCCTTGGTAAAATAAGTTTTAATACAATTCTAAGCACTTGGAAAAATATTACTTTTTGGACTATAGGAAATAATGGTTTGAGTGTTTTTAGAAAGTTAAAGAATTTGGAATAAAAATTGGAAATAAATTATAAAATCCTTTCTGTGGGAAACTATAAGTTTACATTCTTCGGGAAGAAAAAAAGTTGGGTTTTTGAAGTCTGGATCCTAGAAGGCATTAGAAACAAATAATATAATGGATGCATCCAGAAGTATATGTAAAAAGTGATTCAAAAGATATGCTTAAAGATTTCTGGCATTAATAAAAATCTAAATGGTGCTATGGAAGAGAAATAAATTTCACTGGAAAAGAATGAAATTGACTTAAATGTGAAAATGAAAATGATAGGCCATAACAGTGATGGCTAACCTTTTTGGCGCCGAGTGCCAAAAGCGTGTGTGCAACCTATAATGCAATGCGTGTGCGGCCCCCACGCGTGTGACCCCCCACACGTCCCACGCCCCCTGCGCACGCGCGCACATATCCCGCATGCACCCCACCTCCCATGCATGCGTGGCAGGGACCTGAAAATCAGCTGGCCAGCAGGAGGCGCACGCGCATGCGCGGCGGAACTGAGCTGGGGCGATGGCTCGTGTGCTCGCAGAGATGGCTCTGCGTGCCACCTGTGGCATGCATGCCATAGGTTCGCCATCACAGGGCTATAAGACAGATATGGAACAAGATGTTGAACAAAGCATGCTGATATTAATTAAAGAGGATGTGCAGAAAACAGACTATAAAGTGCATAGACAATCTTTATTAAAGAGTACAATATAACCTTTTTACATTGGATTTACAACAGAGACTTGTTAATACTTAAGGTTTTTTTTTTTTGAGAAAAGACAAAAGCAAAATGAAAAAAACATGTGTTGGGGGTATTATTTGTAGGGCTTAAGATCAAGTTTTTTGGGAGTAAGGGGAAGCAACAGAGGTGGGTTGCTACCAGTTCAGAGCGGTTCGCCCGAACCAGTAGCGACCCGCTGGTGATGTCACGATGACGTCACCGATCCGGTTCGGTCGGTGCCGATCCGTGGGTGCCGCCATCTTTTTTTCAAATTTTTTTCAATTGTTTTTTTTTGATTTTTTAAAATATTTTTTACTTTTTTTTTTTTCCTTCTGTGCATGCGCAGAAGCTGAGTTTCCGGCATTGTGCATGCGTTGCCATCTTGTTTTTGGCTTTTTAAATTTTTTTAATTTTTTTTTACTGCGCATGCACGTGCGTGCAAAGCGTGCACGCCCCCCCGAGGCGCGGCCACGCGGCGCGGGAGGAAGCGAACCGGCAGTGAGGTAAGTTAGAACCCACCCCTGGGAAGCAATATAGGGTGGGTTATTTGGCCAAAGTTAAACAGGTAAGTTGTTAATTCTGACCATTTTTAATGGATTTTTTTCTGATTAGGATTGTAATATGGTATTTTAAGGTTTTGCTCTATTCATAAGAAGAAGCATGTTGTGGATTCTGTTGGTCAAGGAATTTCAGCTGGCAGGATCCAGGACAAGAGCCTTTTCTGCTGTGGTAGCCACACTTGGGAACATGGTGCCTCCCCAGGTGAAATCCTCACCCACTTACTTGGCCTTCCAAAAGGGCTTGACAACCTGGCTCTGCCAACTGGCCTGGAGCCCCAATGGGGGAATGGCATCTTGGAGATGGTTAATGGGTTAGACAGACCCCATCGCCTCCCTGTGTGTACTGTGCTCCCTTCCCCTCCATCTCGGTCAATTGAATTATAACCATTTGAAATTTATGGTCTTTATTTATTGTTTTAATGTTTCATATGGTATTTTTATTGAATGACAGAGCTGCCTAGGCAAGATGGGCAGCAGAGAAGTTTAAGAAACAAACAAATAAATAAGACTTCTATTTTTTACAATTTTTTTTGATTATATTAATATGATATTTCAGGGTTTTGTGTTAATAATAGTTATGTGGTAAAAGGTTATTTGTTATAGCCTTTTGTAGTTATGTGTTTTAAATCTTTTTGATTAAATTTAAAATGATTATGTTAACATTTCTGGTAGCCTTTATTGGTTGTTTACTGAATACATTTGAGGGATAAAGTTTGGGAGATTTGTTGAATAGAACAGGAGATATGAATGAAAAGAAGGAAATTAAGAGGGCTTATTTGGTTAAGTTTATAATAGATAGGTGGTCATTTCTGGTAACTCAATAGACTTTTTGCTGATTAGGGCAGACAAGGAGTTTTAGATATGTTTATAGAGAATGAGGTGAGATATGGGATTAAGAGATTGTTGTATTTGGAAAGCTGATGATAAGTTGTTAAAGTTGTTTGATACTTGCTGGGAAGAAGAGGGAAATTCCTTTTTATCTTCTTTTTTCTTTTTTAATATTTTTTCTTTTTCTGTTTTTTCACTTTTTATTTTTTCTGTTTTACTCTTTTGTGGTTTGCATTACCTTTACTTGTATATTGTACTCCTTAGTAAAATTAATTTTTTTAATTAAAATTAAAAAAAAATATTTTGGGAGATGAGCATCAAGCACCTTAAGTCAGTTTCTTTTTTTTTAACTGATAGATAGGCCCAGTTCACAATGTAAGTACGAAGCAGGGATATATGTACTAGATATGGATATTTCCTGATACTATGATACACTATGACTCAAAAATAGATTTTCGTTTACCCAAAGTGACCAGTGGCATCTTCAGGGTGTATATGTGTCAAAGGCCATCCACCTTCATGATTAAAGCTTTGCCCCTTCATATGTGTGTGTGTGTAGCATCAATCTCTTAGCAGTTCTGCAACTGTCATCTTGCCAGTTTTGAACACACACACACACACCACTGATACCATTGAAAATGACACAGATGGGTTGGAAACTATTCCATTCCAATCTGATCACTGATAAAACTAAATTCCTTATCAGTTTATACAGAGTTGTGGTGTGTTGCGTGGGTAACAGCCTTTTTGTAAAGCTCTCTGCAGGACAGTTTATGAACAAGAGGAATAATCAGACTTGGGATTGTGGTATCTACTTTGAATTTTACCAGAGTTGAGGACCATCAGCTGGAGTAGAGGCAACAAAAGGGTTCAAGAAGAGGAAAACAAGGATTCTTACTTACTTCAAGGAATGCTTTAGGAAAACAAATGGTGCTCAAGATGAGTCATGATCAACCAATTATTAAGAAAGATTATAGACTCTGAATAAGCATAACCAATGAAGGAGAACCTCCCTGGATAATTGGTTCCACTGTCAAAGTGCACAGTTAGAAAGGTTTTCCCCTCACTTCATAATCTGCCTTTTGTAACTTAAGTCCAATATCCAAAATCTTGTCCTCTGGAATGAAAGAAAACAGGTCCTGCCCCATTTTATGTGACCTTCTTTCAGGTATTTGAAGTGTGTTATCATTTTATCTTTCCCCTCAGATTTTTTTCTGCAGGTTAAACATATCCCATTCCTTCAAACTCTCTTCATAGGGACTTAAGAGAGGAAAGTACATAAACTACCAAAACTGTGACTTTTGTTAACAGGATCTTGTAGCATTTTAAATATGAGATAATTCCTGAGAGTTATTTCTCTATAACCAAGTCGTCTATTCTGAGGAGCTAAACATAGCTCTTTATTGTACCAAGATATATTGCTTAATTTTTAAAGACTTCCTGCATTTAATAACTTGCTTTATTGTGGCTTGCTTTATTACTTGTAACCCTGATAATATTCATGCTTGCATTGATATAATACATTATCATGCAATTTTATCACGCCACCTAGTATGGTAATAATGCCATTAAGGGAGTGTATCAAGCCAACCAAAATACTTGTGTCTACAAATGGCTTTAAACCTAAATTTCCATTGCCATCCAAAATTAGTGCTTATGAATCAGAAAATGTAGAGTTTGCATCTCAGAGGCCTTGCTATTATTTCTTTTTAATTGTCAGTATGATGGGTGATGTAAATGATCCAATACTCAGTTTGCAGAGTTGATCACTAGCAAGTCCCTTACCTTTTTGGTCACTCCAGTCTTGCCATTCCAATCACCTGAGCCTCAAATAAGCAGTTTCCTTTAAATTTATGGAATATATTTACTTTAGGGAAAGGAGACAACCAATGAAATGCCAAGCAACCATTAGCTCATGATTAGATCATTTCATCTTCTTTCCCTATATATCTGTAGTAGGGAACTCCTGGCCTTCCATATGTATTCATCTGGCTTCAACCCTAGTTAGTCTGAACAGGGATGTAGGCTTCTGGGTGTTACTATCCTTCAGACGTTGCTAAAACCACAGGCTCTCCATACCTGCCCTTTGTCGCGAACAGAAATATATAGCATTTAACCATCTATGACACAAAGTGTGGGGAGCGATAGTAACATTCCATTTCATTTTCAAATTAAAATCTGTACATCCTAATAATCAAATTATTTACTTCATCAAATAATTTTTAACAGAGTATACAACAAAAGTAGTGAGGATGCCCAGAAAGATGTGAAAGTTAACAGAGATTCTGATTTCTGTAGATCAAGGTAAGTTACTTTACAGATGTATTTAGGATTCTTTATTCAGTGGTATTTGGAACATTCTTCACAGGAAAATTGGAAGGACAGGAGAAAGGTAATTTTGCAAGGTACCCTGTGCAACTAAGATGGCCTTGACTGACAGTTGCGCATTTACTAACCAATGAGTGAAGATCACATATGCTCTTTAGCAGCTTACAGAGAAAAGTAATCAATGCCATTGTTTATCTTGGAAGGTGAAAACTGATAAGGAGTCAGCTAAACCTTTGTGACCTCATGTATATGAAATGTAATGTACCAAGAAGAGTCACGCCAGCTATATCAGCCACTGAGGTCATCTATATTCTGAATAGCAGTCATCACTCTCCAAAACTTTGGGAAGTGTCTTTGGTATTTTGCCAAACATGACCAGGTCGTAGAATAACATTCAACTTGTGCCAATCCTTAACTTACGTAACCACCATATTGATTTGGATGTACCTTAAGAACTCACTTTTTGACCTTTCTCTATTTATTACATATGGGAAGGTTTCTGACCTGGTGCTTTCTCTTGGCTGTGATTGCCAGCATTTCCAAGCACTATGACCAATACAAGATATAAGAAGGCTATATGCAAGGATAAACAACAATTGATTCACTCAAATCGGTAGTGGGAGTATGCTACTGCCTGATAGATGCAGCTTTATGCTTTAGAGAATTACTTCACAAATCCCTATAAGCTAGGGGAGTTGAATCTGTATGTACTTACCTACTTTCTGTATTGCAGAAACCGATATATGTGATATATGTTGCTATACTTAACGTCACTGGATGCAGGTTATTTTTTTCTTTAATATTTCTTATCTTTCAGAGAAATATGCCTGTTGGACTGTTGTGACATAGACCACAAGGAGTCTCACAATACCTAAAGAATAACAACATTTGCTAGACTAAAACCTAATTAACCATACACATGAAGTTTCTGTTGAGGCAGAAATATGTTTGCAGATATGATTGTGGATATGGAAGATGGTAGGTGATAACTATAAGGTTCAAGAGGAATGAATTGCATAAATGATGGGTAGTAATAACTATTTTATTATAGTGGCTATTCACAAATGTGCATGGTCATTCAAATATTTCAACTGTGCTACTTAGCTTTCGGTTACTTGAGGTCAGAGGGACAAAGTTCTTTTTTGTTTAAAATCAACGTGCACATGTCAAATAGCTATACTGAGTGAGGATGTCTAACCCTTTGATCTCATTCCCACATGGAAAGAGAATCCAATACCTGTTGCAGTCATACAGAACCCCATCAACATGACAGTAACTACTGACAGAACACACAAATCCGGCCAATTGCAACCGGACAGCTGTGTTCATATGAAGTTCCTGGATTTAAAAGACATACAGCTAGAAACTAACCATGCAGGCTGGGTTCATACAACATGCAATTTTGTTAGGAAGTTTGTGAATGCAATTTATAAGTACATCCTATGGATTATGAATCAAACCAGCATCAGAATCAATTATGACAACTTTGCAGCATTACATGGGAAATACAAGGTTGTACTGTAGTTATCCATTCTGTGTGATGTGATTTTCAATTGCATTTGGCAGCCATCACTCTACATTTCTACCAGACAGCCAAAGATTCTTTTAAATTATATTCATACTTCTGCAACAGACATGGTTATATTGCTCCAAATCCCCTTTCAGATGCATTCCTCAAGATATAATATGTATAAATGAAGAAACTATTGGAAAATCTTGAAAAACGAAAACCAGGCGATCAACATAATTTCACACCTAATAATCAGATGCACAAAATGGTAGAAAAATTGGAGCAGGTAACGCAGATCCTAACATATCAGCTGCAAAGGCAGGACAAAACTAGCAGGACCTCCTTTGACACAAAGGTTGGTTAGTCTAGGTGCCACCTTGATTCCCCGAACGAACGGGCACTTCGAATGGGAACCACGGAGGTCCTGCAGCATAAAAAGGGTTACACTGCAAGTAGGTCTGGGCTAGACAGCCTGGGAGTTTTGCCAATGGAGCTCTCCCCAGCTGTTTCTAAGGTACCCCATTCATTTCTAAATTACCAACCAGCGCTGGATTGCGTGGCCCACCCTCGATCCAAGTTATTTTTTCTTTTTTTTAAAAAAAAAAATCACCCTTAATCTCATTTGCAGCCAAGGGAACCAGGTTGGTAACAAAACATGATCCATCGGGGATGAATTATGCATATATATATATATATATTTTTAACGAAAGCTGCAAATTAGATACGTGTAACGTGATCCGCGTGAACAGAGTTTGGCACACCTTAAATCGGGAGGGGGCAACGGAAGGGAGCGGGTTTGCATCTAAGGGCTGCGCACCAAACGTATTTCTTTCTCTGCCTTCAGTAGCAACTGAAGGCTCCGAGGTTATAACTCGGCATAAGCAGGCATTCATTTCCTCTCTCCCTGTGGTCCCCCCCCCATTTACCTGAATTGGTCAAACTGGGCATATTTGGTCCACTCCTCTGGGTTGCTCTGGTAAGATTCCATTAAAGTTTGCACTTCTGCCACATTGACTTTATCGCTCGCAAACAAGTGATGCAGGATCTCGACCAGCTCCTTCAAGTTCTGCGCTTTCCACACTTCTCCCTGCATCGAGTACTCCATAACTCTCGGCCGCCGCTCCGTTGCAAGAAAGTCTTCCCGCTAGATGGACAATGAAAGCTCGGCTCTCCACCCCCGCGCCGCAACGCCAAAGCGACGCTCGCACTGAAGACGCCGGCTTCGCTCACCCCCCCCTCTCTCTCCCTCTCCCTCTCTCTCTTCTGGCGCTCAGAGGAGGAACGTACCAAATATCTAAGGAGAGCAGAGGGAGGTACCAACTCGGTCCTTTCAGTCAGCTATAGGTCCCTGGGCAGGCTAAAATAAAAGACACCCCCAGCGTCGCCGCCAAAATGTTCAGGAGCTGCTCTTTGAGAGCCCTCCGCTTTTCCAAAACGAAGCGTCCGCCTCTCTTATTGCCTTCCGGCCCCATTTCATACAAGATAAGGTCCTAAGCGATACGGCGTTTAAACTCTGCAGCGCAAACGGAATTGTGGGGCGGATGCACAATGAGAGGCCTCATCAATGGAAGAAGGGAGGAGGTCTCAGCCCCCCCCCCAAGATTCTCATATGTAACCAATTATTGCTAATCTTGACAACTGCAATAGAAGGCGAAGCCTCCCGATTCGATCGGGATTATCCAGCAAACCTCGCAAATCTTAAGAGATGCCACGTCCGTTCGTTCTCTTCACCCCCACCAGCCCCCACTTCATTTTACGCGACAGTGGAGCTTTAAATTTCCACTTTTCGTGGGGCAAGAGTCATGAGATCCAGAGAACCCAAAACGATTATGCTCGACTAATAGAAATGCGCTCGATACTGCAGGTTGCTTACTAGTTCTCTTCCATATCCTTCAACTGGCTTGCTTAAAAGTGCCAAAGTAGTAATTGGGGTGGGTGGGGTGGGGTGGGGTGGATTGTCCTCCTATCACAGTAGGCACGGTAACGCCGTTTTGAAAATGGAATTAAGATTTAGCCCGGCTTCGTGCAAGCATCGGGGTGTGTGATCCAAGGTGAAATGATGCAGTTAGGGTCAGCTACATCCCGAGATCTCTAAACTTGGCTAAAAATAATATTGCAGCAGAAGAAAACAGGTGCAAAATCCCAAAGCAAACATAAAAACTGTTTGAAGTTCTTCTGTCAAAACGCAGTAAGTCAATCATTAGCTAGAAAGATAAGCTCCCACTTACATCATTCATACTTTTGGCATGGCAACCAAGAGAGGGCAGTAGCATCATCAGCTGAAATTTCAGCATAAAGTCCATGCAGTAAAGTTGTGTATCATCTATTCTGAACTGGAATGAACAAATTCTGACCCATTGGTACAACAGACTATATCAACACACATACGTGCACACATGCACACACATATTCTTTGCACAACTATTAAATCCTTCTGTGGTGTCTTTTATGTAACCAATACTGCTAATCTTTACATTTATAAGGTAATGTTAGTTAAATTCCTTGAGTTGTGTTAAGCTATACTAAGAACCCATCTGAAAAACTAACATTGCAGTTATTATTTGCAGATGGGGTATTGAAAGCACATAATCCTTTAGAACCCCTCAAATATACACAATTTATTTCAGTGAAACCCAACAACCCTATTCACCTTCTTGTTTAATGCTTTTTTCTGAATTTAAACATGCTGAGTTTATATATTTAGTTATTTTCACAACTGGAGAGTTAGTCAGGTATAACTTTTTAATGCTATTTAAAAGCTGACCATGCTGATTTTAACATAATGCATCCTGCTGCCTGTATGAAATAAAACATTGTTATTTGGTGCAGAATAGAGGACCTAAAGAGGAAAGGTTGTGATCCAAAAACAGATGGGATTTCTGAATAGGAATGGTCATTTAGAAAAGCCTTTAACCAACTGAACTTATTTCAAAAATCAAATTGCTAGGCAACATTTGAATTAACATTTTGAATATTTTACATATTTATATATTTTAAATTTTATATTGCTTCTAGCACTAAAAATCGTGAAATCCAATTTTATGTGAACTATCTAGAAATGATATGAATTTTTGGTGGAAACATACATGTGGCTTTCAAAAAGGTTACACAAATCAACTCAATATCGTTTTTTTTTTTCCAGAATGTCAGGACATACTATTTTATATATGAAATGCTAAGAAGTTCATCAAAATTGATACTAAATATTAAAGATGCAAGAAGAAATATTGCTGGTTGGTCCTATTTGAGCTTAAAATTCAGCTTGTAAAAATGTTGATTCAAAAGCAGTATTAATTTCTTTGGAATTTATTTTGTAATGGACCAGTACATCTATTTGCATTTTTGTCTGAATTAAACATACATATTAATGTTTGATTTCCTTATTATTAATAGCATTCTTTCCATACGAGCCATTAAATGAAGCAATTTGTACAGGTTCCTCTGTGGACACAATCAAGAAAAGCTGACGTATGCATGGTTGCATATTTTGACATTTTGGCCTGTAATGAGGTCATGATTCTATTCCAGGTGATTAGCATTGTTTGGTAGTGAGAAACTTATAGCCTGTCAGATACTGTCCAATACTAACATGCAAGCCTGCAAAGCCAATATTAAGAACGGTTTGAAATGGAAGATCATAGGTCATCCATGTTGAACCTAAATTAAAGAAGTAAAGCTCTCTTTCTGCGGAATAACCTTTCACCAAATAAAAGAACCATACCCTTGTCTAGCACTAGAAACTTTTAAAAACACAATGCTTTAATGTGTATTTGGAGATTGCGGTGAGGATGAGATGGATCTGGCTGATTCATATTATGATTTTATATTAGTATTACTCTGTTTTTGAATTTGAACTGCTCATAATTGATTCCAAACAGTGAAGCAGCAAAGAACTGTTTATAATAAATACGTTGGCAGATGAGAATATAAGAGAGCGGGAATAAGGAAAACCATGAAATAACTGCAATATATTATAGAAAATTCTCAGAAGCCGTCTGGAGTAGCCACAGCGAGACAGGTGGCAAATAAATTTAACACATAAATAAATAAATAATTTATGCAATCTTGGCTTGAAAGAATACTAAAACAAAAAACTAAAACAAAACAAAGACCTAAAGCCACTGACCTTCTTCACAGCAATTATGCTTGAAACAATTTCCCTGCTTTTAAATTATATAACATGGTTCCCTTCTCCCCATATTCAATCCTTATTTGGTAAACCACACTTTATCGATTTTGATTAAAGAATAGTTTAGACCAGTGATGGCGAACCTTTTTTGGTTCGTGTGCCAAAAGGGGGGGAGCGCGGGGGGTCACGCGCGCGCATGCCCACCCATAATTCCATGTGTCCCTCCTGCACCTGCGCGCATGACCCCCCCACTCCCGGCACGCGATGGCACGCCTGTTTTTCGCTCTCCCCAGGTGTCAGAGCCTTTCTAGGAGCCTGGGGAGGGCGAAAACGGCCTTCCCCACCCCCCTGGAGGCCCTCCGGAGACAGAAATGGCCCGTTTCAAGTTGGGAAACACTGGATTTAACAATGCCCTTGCTCTGCTCTCACCTCCCTCTGTTCTTACGTGATGGCACGCCTGTTTTTCGCTCTTCCCAGGCTTCAGAGCCTTCTCTAGGAGCTGGGGAGGGCGAAAACGGCATTCCCCACCCTCCTGGAGGCCCTCCGGAGACAGAAATGGCCCGTTTCAAGTTGGGAAACGGGCCATTTCTGGCTTCCGGAGGGCCTTGGGGGGGTGGGGAAGGCCGTTTTCCCCCTCCCCAGGCTCCTAGAAAGGCTCTGAAGCCTGGGGAGAGCAAAAAACGTGCCTTCTCCACCCCCTCCGGAGGCTGGAAACAGCCTGTTTCCCGACTCCCAGTGGGCCCAGAAGGCCCGAAAATCAGCTGGCTGGCGCACGCATGCGCGCTGGACCTGAGCTTGCGTGCCCACCGATATGGTTCCGCGTGCCACTGCCATAGGTTCGCCATCACGGGTTTAGACAGTTTAAAAGAGGAACAAATTAGTGTAGACCATAGCTAAAAAGCAAGATACTATTAATTTCACTTTTGACTGAATAAGATTATGATTAAATATTAAAATACTACTGATATAGTTCTTATTCACTCTCTAAAATAGAGAAAATAATCTGATCAATGATGTCTCTTAAAGATCATTATTTGATAGTTATTTCCTTATAAGTCTAAGTGCTATTGCTATAATGTAACAAGATTCTGTAGGCTTAACTTGAAGCAACCTGTTGAAAGATATAAACATGAAATATAAAGGTCGACAGACTTCAATGAGGAAGGTGGCTTTGCACATAACATTTGGATTAACATATAAATGGAAAGGAGTAACAAAGGTCACACATTAGAAAAAATATTTATACCTTGGATAAGAAATACAGAATATGGTTTGCTTTTGAAGTGGTTCTGAAATTTAATATATGAAGATTATATCTAAGCTTAATTAGAAGAATGTGATTATTTTCCACTTATAGACTTCAAAAAGAATGCAAAAATTACAGGGAAATTTGTTTTCTGTGTGCTTGGGAAGGTAATGTTTGGCAAAGTTCTGTTTAAAACAAAAAAAAATGTAAATTGAAATGAAGTTTTATGATAATAGAGCAGGGGTGAAATTCAGCAGGTTCTGACAGGTAGCGGAAATTTTGAGTAGTTCGGAGAACCGGCAAATACCTCTGGCTGGCCCCAGAGTGGGGTGGGAATGGAGATTTTGCAGTATCCTTCCCCTGCCACGCCCACCAAGCCACGCCCAAAGAACCGGTAGGGAAAAATTTGGGAATTTCACCCCTGTAATAGAGGGTGTGCAGACCAGAGTTTTGCTCATCAGCACCTACTGAGAAATACATGGTGAGAACATTTACTGCATGTTTGATTTAGAGAGTGTGATAAATTGCATTTAAAATAAAGAATCACAGACAAGACCAAATACAAAATGCGTCCATTTATCTCAGATGTAGATGCTTTAAGCTTTCCATGTACAATAAAGCTCCTTCAAAGAGCGAGACTGTAAACTCCACAGAGCTTGGTGAAATGTACTCTCCATGTCAGGCATGAACCTGTTTCCCAGACATGCCAAATCTTGGAACAATAAATGCTAAATTCAGCTGTAAAGATGGCAGATTAATTTCTGCAAGAAAATCATCAAAGAAATTGTACTATAAACATTCCTCAGTATGTGTTTCTGTACTTTTCTCCTATGCTGACACAGAGAAAAGAGAAGAAGACAAAAAAAGAAAGAAGTAGTGTAGATATTTCTTCCATTTGTCCATGGGGAATGTCTCTGAAGATTATTTTAGCCAATCCACTATCTAATAGTCTTAAGCAACAGTAGCTATTAATTCATCCCCAGGCCTGAGTTTTACAATAATGCAATACAAGTTTGCCATCGCTTCCAAAACACTGTAAGAAAACAAGAAAAAAAAAGTTTAACAAGCAGTGAAGCAACAAATGTTAATACTTAATTAAAATTTATATTAGCAAATTTTATTGTAGTTACTGTAGTTCAGTTAGTTATACAAAGATTTTCTTGTGAAATGCTGCCATGTATTGACAATACATTTTTTAAAAGTTTTGATTACACTGTCATTTGTTTTGGTGTGATACATCTTAAAAACATGTGAGAGCTCTGGAACTCTTAAACCATATCCTTAAATATGGTGCTTCCATTTTTTTTTAAAAAAAAAACCAATTTGTAGAAGTCTTTACCAAATTTCCTGAACATTTAGTGCCTTTAAATGAGGTATTGCAAGATTTTAGAATTAGGTCTGTTGGTTAATTTGGTTAAAAGTTGGTATCCACTCCCCAAATACTAAACTCTCTAGCACCAAATGACCTTTTAATTCCTACCATAAGAAGCAGAAATAATTTTGTAAACCAGTAGTCACCTCATATAGTGTTCCAACTTCCTGATCTGGTGAAGGAGCAAAGGACTGATTCACGTAAATAAACTGCATGAGAAAGAAATACCACATTGGTAACTTTTTATCAACTCCAAACACAAGAATGCTGCTCAACAATATTATGGCCATTATGTCTAATGTTTAACATATTTTCTATCTGTGGAGTCCTTATGCCCTCTGGGCCTGGTTGTTTCATTACCCAACATCATCAGTGCTCCTATTTTTTATCTTCAAAATGTTGCATAACAATCCAAGTATTTTATACTTATTCAGAAAGAGTAATTCAGCATAGACACACTGATGATAATTTTGTATTGCGATTATCAGGTTAAAGGGAAAAACAACATCCCCAAATACAAGACAGAGGCTATACTGCTACCGAACTCCTTCCTCCACCGCTAAAAAGTGTTACAATTATTGAAATGAGAAAAACAATCCAAGAAACTGGGCTGCTAAATTGGCATTTCCTGCTTCACATCATATTCAGTAGCATCATTAAACAATAGGTGATTGAAAAGAATAAATTGGGCTCAGTGGAAAATTTGTAACCTCCAACAAATAGGAATTTTGAATGTATTCTAATATTTGGAATAGTGTTTTCTTTCAACCCCCGTTTTTTGGCTTGTATTACTACAGTTATAATTTTTGTTAATAATTAAAAATACAGAAAAAATCTTCTGGGCCCTTTATACAAACCATTGTGTAGAACTCAACTCATTTAAATTTATTATCACTGACCAATACATAGCAATATAAACAACTACATAAAAGAATAAAAACCATTGTTTTCACGAAATATGTTATAGCATCTTCAGCAAATTCTACCAATGTAGGAATTGAATAAAATTTATTTACATTATACATAGCATTGAACTAGAATCAAATGGTAAATGGGTAAATATATAGTTCATCTTCTTTGCCCTCAAATTTTCCAAAACAGCAGAAATTTAATCCTGCCCTCAGATTTTTGTAAATGTGACCACATACATGAACAATATTGTCTACTGTTTTTATGTCACAGGGATAATGATGTAATCCTTACATGGAATTTTTTTGAATCTGTGTTCTATTACAGTAGACAAGAGTAAATTACCTCTGATGTTTAGATCTTCATAGGGAACAGCAATAATCTAATGAATTCGTGAAAAATTTCAGGTGGCAGTATTTAGTAGGGCTATACTCAGCTGCTGCTTCAACTGTACATCACGTATGTGCTATTTCTGAACACTTTTTAGCAGAATTATAACCCATGTGCTCCACTGAGATTTTATGGCTCTCTGGTAGAATCAACATTAGATTTTTCAGGGGAAAATATTTTAAGATTATAATTTGGATTGAGATCCATACCCAACTCTCCACTTTTAGAACTCCAACCTCCAATACTAAGGTTGCAGTGGAAATACTTCTGGGTAGCTTTGAAATTTAGACTGCATTATTTCTGAAGAGTTTATAGCTGTGTGGAAATCCAAATCAGGTAAATTGTAGTATATATTTGGCTTCAGTTAATTTCAGGTTGTATCATGTGTGGAAGTTCCTTGACCTTCTTGGCAAATACCATTGCCTTGATTTTATGGAAGTTAATTTGTAAACTTTTTACTTCACAACACTGGACAAATGAACATAAGGCTCTTTTCAATCCCACTTCCATTCCCAAAAGAATGGCCCTATTACTAGCATAGGGAAGGGGTGGGGCAGGCCATTAAGCAAGCTTAGGTAGGTGAAACATTAATGTGTAAGTTAACTATAAGCAGGACAAAAGCATATCCCTGTTTCAACCCAATGACTCTCTAACCAGGTCAGTTAAATAGCAACAGCAATAGCACTTAGACCCGTGATGGCGAACCTATGGCACGCGTGCCACAGGTGGCACGCGGAGCCATATCTGCAGGCACGCAAGCCATTGCCCCAACTCAGCTCCAGCGCGCATCTGCGCACCGGCCAGCTGATTTTCAGCTGGCTCCGCCCACGCCACCCCTCCCCTCCCCTCCCAGGAGTCTCCACGTGGCCCATTTTGGATGCCAGGTAAGTACAGGGCTTGCACGGAGGCTCTGAGAGGGTGTTTTCGGCCTCCAGAGGGCCTGGGGGGCGAGGGAAGCCATTTTTGTCCTCCTCAGGTTCCAGGAAAGCCTCTGGAGTCTGGGGAGGGGGGAAAACGGGCCTACCGGAAATCGGGAAACGGGCCATTTCCAGCCTCCGGAGGAGTGGGGGAGGCCGTTTTCACCCTCCCCAGGCTCCAGGAAAGCTTCTAGAGCCTGGGGAGGGCGAAAAACGGGCCTATTGGGCCCACTGGAAGTCGAGAAACGGGCCATTTCTGGCCTCCGGAGAGCCTCCGGGGGGGGCAGGGGAGGCCGTTTTCGCCCTCCCCAGGTTCCAAGAAAGCTTCTAGAGCCTGGGGAGGGCGAAAAACGGGCCTACTAGGCCCACCGGAAGTCAGGAAACGGGCCATTTCTGGCCTCCGGAGGCTTCAGGGAGGCCTGCTAGACCCAAAACAGGGCGCGGTGGGGTCATCCGCGCATGCGCGTGGGGAGCACGCGCATGCGCAGGGGGGTGCTGCGCGTGGGGGGGCATTGAATTATGGGTGTGGGCATGCGTGTGCACGCTCACACACACACTTTCAGCACCCGAGGGGAAAAAGGTTCGCCATCACTGACTTAGACTTATATACCACTTCACAGAGCTTTACAGCCCTCTCTAAGCAGTGGACAGAATCAGCATATTGCCCCCAACAATCTGGGCCCTCTTTTTACCGACCTCAGAAGGATGGAAGGCTGAGTCGACCTTGAGCCGGTCAGGGTCAAACTCCAGGCTGTGGACAGAGTTAGCCTGTAATATTGCATTCCAACCACTGTGCCACCATGGCTCCTGGCATTCTAAATGGCATTCTAACCCATGGCTTACTTAGAGTTGGAATAAAAATAATAGTAAAAATAATAAAATAGTTAAAAATTTTAATCAGATTTTTCCCATAATTACTCTCAAGACTAAGACTTAAGAGTACATATAATAGCATGCTCAGACCATATACAAACATTACAAGATGGTGTAAAGTTACCACTTGCTCAATGGAGGAATCCTCTCCTTGTTTGTTCCTCTCCTACCAATCTTGATCTTGTATCCCGTTAAGTAGCATTACACGAAGATGTTTAACATGTAATTTGCTAATCATTTGTAATAAATGATTTGGGCAATAATTGTCAGGATCTTTTCTCTATTTCGATTCTGGGAACTGAGCCAAAGTGCCAACAAATGTTATAAGTAAGGTGCCCATCAATCAACATAAAATTAAATCTAATTCTTAAAACCAAAGAACTTAGTTTTATGGGACAAAATCAGAAAATGGGGACCAATTAACTTTCAATCATTCAACAAATTGTGTGACATCATGGACTAGTATGGCAAACAAGTCCAACATAATCTCTATCTTTATTCCCATATCTGATAGTGCATACAGTTTTGTTGTCCTGGAGCTGGTGTCGGCAACGTGCGGCTCCCAAGCCGCATGCGGCTCTTTCGTCCCCCTGCTGTGGTTCCCTGCCAGCTGGCTGGCCCCGCCCTCTCCCCTCCCAGTCACTCCTTGCGTGGCTGAGAAGGTAAGGGAGACAGCAGGGATGGAGACTTGCTCCACATTCCAGAGCAGGAGGGAAGCGCCCCTGTACTTGCCTCTCATCTCGTGGACGCTTCTTCCGGCACTTCTTGGTGCTGCGTGCACCTCGGTTGCTCGGGGAGACGCATGACTTTCCCTCCGCCCTGAGACACTGGCCTGGCCCGGCTGATGCTCCGCGTTGTAATGGGCTCCAGGAGGAGGAGGGGACGCCGTCTCCCCCATTGTGAAGCACGCTAAATTTAAGTGTGCTGTGCAAGGCCTTAATTTCTCTCAGAGTGGAAAGTCGTGCGTCTCCCCGAGCGACCGAGGTGTGCGCAGCACCAAGAAGCGCCGGAAGAAGCGCCCATGAGATGAGAGGCAAGTACAGGGGCACTTCCCTCCCGCTCTGGAATATGGAGCGAGTCTCCATCCCTGCTGTCGCCCTTACCTTCTCAGGCCACGTGAGGAGTGACTGGGAGGGTGAGAGGCGGGGCCAGCCAGCCAACAGGGAGCCACAGCAGGGGGACAAAAGAGCTTCATTTATATGGGAACCAGAAATGATTTAAATCATATGGTAAAAAGCACCCAAAGAAGAACATCAGTAAAAAAAACAAAAAACCCCAACCCTCGCCTGTTTTTGGAAATGGTTCAAGAAGAAACACACACACACATGAGAGAGAGAGAAAGAGAGGAGGGGGGAAAGGAGAGGGAGGGAGAGAGAGATGAGAGAGAGAAAAGGGGAAAAAGAGAGAGAAATGAGAAAATGATGGAGGGAGAGAATGAGAGAGAGGGAAAAGACAGAAACAAATGTGAGAGAGAGAGAAGGGGAGAGAGAGAGGGAGAGGGACACAGAAATGAGAGAGCTGGAGGGAGAGAATGAGGGAAAAGAGGGAAATGAGACAGAGAAGGGGAGAGAAAGAAAGGAAAGAAAGAGAGGGAGGGAGGGAGAGGGAGAGGAAAAAGAGAAAAACGAGAGAGGGAGGGAGGGGAGGGAGAGAGAGACATACACCCCCCCCCCACAGAAAACACCCGGAGCCACAAAACCCAGGTAGGCATGGCTGGGGTATGTCATGTGACTGGGTGGGAGTGACATTGAGTTGGCCATGCCCACTCAGGTTTTGTGGCTCCCAGTGTTTTCTTTTCTGTGGGAAATGGGTCCAAATGGCTCTTTGAGTGTTTAAGGTTGCAGACCCCTGTCCTGGAGTATATGAACTTCAAGCCAGTCACATGGGCTTAGCTTAGGGAATCTTTTACAGCCACAATTAATTTTGATGCCATGAGGAAACTGACCTTAATGAATTTTTATCTATATAATAGTTTCAAATGGGATGGCACTATACAGTATATAGCAATAGCAATAGCACTTAAGACTTATATACCACTTCACAGTGCTTTACAGCCCTCTCTAAGTGGTTTACAGACTCAGCATATTGCCCCCAACAATCTGGGTCCTCATTTTACCGACCTCAGAAGGATGGAAGGCTGAGTCAACCTTGAGCCTGGTGAGATTTGAACTGCCAAATTGCAGGCAGCCAGCAGTCAGCAGAAATAGCCTGCAGTACTGCACTCTAACCACTGCGCCACCATATATAGCCAATTTTGGCACTCATATTCAGATTTTTTTTTTAAAAAAAAGATATGCTTTCCTTCAGTTTCTTATTTAAGCATGAGAACATAATTACATACCAGCTGTTCAGATGCCAAAAGTTTGAGAAATTTTTTGATGAAGTCAATTAGGCTTTGTATTGTTCGAGTTCTTTCTACAGTCCATTTCTTGGTCTTCATTATAGGAGTATCTCCAACAGCTTTGAGCAAGACATCAACTAGAAAACAGAACACGTTGTAAATGAAAAATTGAAAAATCAAACATGATATATGCTAAAGTATACTGAATGAAGTCTCAAAAATACAGAATTGGCTTTAGAGATAAAAGCAAACACCCTCATCTGTAATTTTTTCTTCCACTCAATCATGTCAGATTCTCAGAGACTTCTTGGACAAGCCCTTGTAGTTTTCTCAGCAAGGTTTTTTAGTAGTAGTTTGCCATTGTCGCCTTCCTAGGGCAGAGAAAAAATGACAAGCCCAAGGTCGCCCAACAGGCTTTATGCCCAAGACAGAATTTAGAAATCCTAGTCTCCAGGTTTCTAGTCTGATGTCTGAATCACTACACCAAACTGCTTCCCAATGGCTTATTATGCCAATTTGTATTGCTCTATTTAAAATATATATTTAGAAGATAAAACCAAGATAAATCTCATGACCACAATAAATAGGAAATGATTAATAAAGTAGTTATAAAAGAAATATCCAACTCAGCTACCATACATACAGAATTGCTACTAAAAACTGTAAAATAAAATGTAGTTGCAGAGGCTCAAATGTCTACTGACAATCTTTAATAATATAACCTAATGGATTTGTGATAGTGATAAATTCCAAACGCAAGTGGGTAATACAACCCCGTCCCCATCATTGCCTTTCTTATTCTTGCCCAGCTTATCCTTCAACTGCAAGTAAATGCAGATGGTCCCTTTTGCTGATTTAAAATACAGATGAGCTGAAATGGGATTAAGGTCACAATGAAGTATATGGCATTCTTTAAGATTTTAAAGTGGACCTTGCACATTCCAAGATATAGGTAATTCTAAAATTTAATAAAAATGTAACATATTGCCATGCATCTAACACCTTCTCTTCATTTGAAAGATGCAAATTAGCAACTTTTCAAAGGGCTTTGGACACTACTCCATGATGATGGCTAAAGGTGCTTTGCATGTGATCCTAAGCTTGTACATTGTGCTTTTAACTATATACTTTTTTAAAAAAAAATTGACTTAAAACAACAGCTAGAAAAGAATTTAAGAGGAACCTGGCATCTATGAATAGTTTCAGTCAAACCAGTAAAGTTCTACTATTAATTTTCTCCCTAAATAAGCAAAATGGGAATTTATTATAAGGAGGCCTAGATCGGGGGAGGGGAGAGCACTTTCATGCAGACTCTGGGAATCACAAAGGAGAGGAGAACAATCAACAGGAAACTGGGGACGTGAAAAAAGGCTGCGATATCTACGACGGCCAGT
>QLTV01001684.1:2287067-2309756 GCA_003457575.1 Thermophis baileyi
TTTGTGGAGAGGAGTGGGCCAAAATGACTCCAGATCGTTGTGCAGGTCTGATCTGCAACTACAGGAAACGTTTGGTTGAGGTTATTGCTGCCAAAGGAGGGTCAACCAGTTATTAGGTCCAAAGGTTCACATACTTTTTCCTCCCTGCACTGTGAATGTTTACATGTTATGTTCAATTAAACCATGGCAACATCTAATGTTTGTGTAGTATTATTTTCAGCAGACTGTGTTCTTCTATTGTTGTGACTTAGATGACGTTCAGAGCACATTTTATGACCAATTCATGCAAAACTCCACGTAATCCTAAAGGGTTCACATACTTTTTCTTGCAACTGTATTCCATTAGAAATGTCTACCGCCACTGGACTTTTTAGCCTTTTTCCCCCCAATTCTGAATTTGCTTTCCCTGGCAAATTCTGGCAAAAATATTTGTCTCATTAGGGATTGAGGATTGAGAAGTGTCAATCATGGTCAAGGTGTCAGTTACAAACCCAAAATTCCAGACCAAGTCTGAAGTCTTTGACAAACGAGCTGCCCTTGACATTGTACTTCTCATTCTCTGACAAGGATTCATCTGAAGAAATGACAACAGACAATGAACATTGTAAGCTAGTTTTTTAAATAATGATTGATGAATAGGCTGTTTTATCATGAAAATGAGGTTTTTCCAATCCTCTACTACAAAAAAGAATTTGCGAACCTTCATTTCTGTTTTAGATTGCATAAGAAAGCTGTAGCTATACTCAAACTATAGTTAAACTGAACAAGCCCAAACTGTCTAGCATATATATGTACGGTAATACATAAAGAAGTCAGAAATGTAATGCCTACTGTACATCTTGTGGATTAGAAATATGTGTTTGACTTTGCTACATGATACAGAATGGAGAAACGGAGTGATAATATTTCTTTATAATGGGAAAATACTTGGATTAAAATTATAATTGCTTCATATATGTCTGAAAGGCAATAAGCAGTGATGCTCATCTGTACTACAACTAGAATGCTGGTTTTTCCCCCCTAACAACAATAGTTTCTTTTTAGGTTGGTGACGCTAAAAGTGAATGGAACTCAGAGACTTTCTTCAAAATAAAAATATGCTTGAAACTGGCATTTTGCAGCCTGTTAGCTTCTACATTTTTAACTTGGAGCAATATTCAAAATTGGTCTTGTTCGTTGGTGAATGCTGAAGGAAGAGGGAACACTAAGTGCATTGGCAACCATAAATCCCTTTATGTAAACAAAGGGAATAGCCTTGTTTCAAAACAAAATATGAGTTCAAACCTAAACAAACTCCATTCCTAAACAAATGGGTCTAATTTATGTCATAGCTGAAATAATGTCCACCATATTTTGCTGGGAAAGTTTCCAGTCCAGTTTTATGCTTACAGTTATAATAAGAGTTTCTAAGCATAGTTAGAAATGCTTGATATCATAGGCTGTTATTAATTTTCTAGCCATATTGATAATTAAATAAGATAATGCTAGGCTCACTGAAAAAGAAACAAACCTAATACAATAAGATTAGAAATGCACAGATGAAAAGCAAGCAAGCAAAGAACAGCTGGTGTTATCCTTGGTCAAATTGGAAATGAAGTTTAGAGCAAACATCTGTGGAGGGTGGTTTTTTTTTAGAATATATGTATATATTCTGATACCATACATTCAATATATGCCATACTTTTAACAATGGCCTTTTTGGTACAAATTATGTTTCTGTTTTTATAAAAATAAACCATAGCTTTTGTTGGATGTTTGTAGCAGTAGGTTATTGCTCCTAAATTGCAGCAATATAAGGATGCTAATTGTCTATTACAAAATTACCCTATATAGATTAGTAGGCTAATTCTTATAGATCCGGTTGAGAGTAATGTAATGTTCAAGTAGTAGACTAAAAATGATTTTTTCGACAATAATTTAGCCCTTCTGCATTGTCAAAATAGGAATTAGCATGAAATTTCTATGTAAGTGCTAGACCATTATGTTAATGAAATTTGATCTCTTTACCTTGCTTAATGACCATTCATGCAGCAACTGTTCGAAGTTAAAGACAGTGCTGAACAGGAGGGCTTATGACCAATCCTTGAAGTTGTGGCCATCACAGCATCCGCTGATCTCATTTCAGGCACTTGGCAACTCGTGTACAATTATGACAGTCACAATGTCTCACAGTCACATGATTGCTGTTTACAAGCTTTACCACAGGCTTCTGACAAGCAAAATCAATGGGAAAGCCAGCAGGGAGTTGCAAGTGATGATCACATGATGTGCTTAACCACTACCAGGACTGTCATCATAAGTTGGTGAGGTGGTTTTTTTTCAGTTTACAACCATGTCGCTTAGCAACAAAACTGCCAGTCTGAATTGCAGTTGGAAGCAAGGACTACCTGTAATGTTTCTGAGATTTTCCAAGAGACAAGGCATATAGATACATTTGACTTTCTGAATTCATTATAGTAAACAGTACTTGGTTTCCATGTTTGTTCATAATGTCGAGGTTGAGTTGCTATTCACCTTTGACCCTTTGGTTTTTTCCTTTACAGGTGTTTGTAGAAACTTTAGACAAGTGTTTTGAGAATGTTTGTGAACTGGATTTAATTTTCCATGTGGATAAGGTACTGTGGTGAGATGCTGTAACATAAAGTCATGATATTCTGACAAGAAACATTTGTTTCTGCCAGATGTTTCTGCTTCTGTCAGATATCTTTTTTTCAAATTTCAATTATAGATATGGTAGTAATTTTTAGTTTACCAAAACATTAAATAACATTTGTGGCATTCTAAAGCTTATCTGTAGAATTTCTTTGTAAAGAAGTATAAAATCATTACCTGCAGTACATTCTAATTATTAAGAATGGAATCCTTGCATGCTTTATTTGAAATCAGCCTCTTGAATATTGTGTTCTAAGTTAAAGATTCAGAAAACTATGCTGTAAATAAACTAAAAACAATGATTGTTCTTCCACATACAGTACTATATTTGGAATAGTATGTTGCTATCTCTGTTTTCAACTAATTAGAATGTTGTGGTAAAGGCAGGAGTGAAGAATACCTAATTTTCCTTTTATATTGAAATTTCTACAGTCAACTATAATTTAGCTGTCCAAGTGGGTTATACAATTTAGATAAGTAAAACTCTGTACCTATCCTGCAGACCTTTTCTGTTAACTCAGCACAAGCTTTCATAACCTTTATACTCTCCCAATATGTGGATTTTAATCCCAAGAATTTTTAGCAGTGCTTTGATTGTTGGGGAATTCTGGGAAGTCCTCACGTCAAAAAGTTACCCAGACTGGGACAGATTGGTTTAGTCATCCAGGGGAAATAGTGGTATTCTGGTGTCAGCTTGTACCTGCTTGTGAAAGCCGATTGTTAAATTTTCAGGAATTTTGTGAATTGCTTGAGAATAGAGCTGAGCTGTGACATCTAGTGCACCTATCAGCTGCTTGGTGACAGCATGGCAGTGACAGTGGAGCTGGCAGAGCCATTTGTTACACATTTATCATTATACTCCTAGGTGTCATCCCTGCCTTCTTTCATGAATAACTTTTATCAAGGCAAACATATTTTCAGTATTATCTTAATAACTCCGTGAAATCATAACTGAGGCAATACATTATCCATAAGAAGAAAACTTTAAAAGCAGATCAAGTCAAAATAAAGTAATAAATTGGTCATACAATATACCAAGCCAGTGGTTTCTAACTATATGGTTTTTATGTACCATATACAAATGTTCTTTGAATTGCATAAATTATTTTTAAAAGTTGGTTTCAGTATCCCTAGTTTTATTTTGCCTGTAGTGGTCAACTTTCTGACACATGGTGTGAAAACTTGATAAACTTTAATATAATTTTTTTAAAAATCTATTTTAGTTGATGTAGCAATCAGAAGTTTAGATTTCAACAAAATTCTTTTCATTAGATTTATATTCCATTTTTCTTCTAGGAATTCAAAGAGGTATGTATAATACTCCTCTATTCCCCCTACCACTCACATCAGCAATCAACGAGGTAGGTTAGGTTGAATTTAAGTGGCTGTCCCAAAGTCATCCAATGATTTTTCATAGCAGAGTTTGGACATGAATCTGAATATTCTTGGTGATACACCGCACTTGTACTTCACATGAAAGGAACATATATTTGATTTATTACAAATGTTATATTAGAAAAGTTGATTTATGTTAAGATAAGTATACTTTAGAAAAGCATAATAAAATACAACTGCATTAGTAATGGATTGATATAATCTGTGCAACCATTGTTTATTGGGTGTTCTTTTTAGGTTCATAATATCCTGGCTGAAATGGTGATGGGCGGAATGGTTTTGGAGACCAATATGAATGAAATAGTCACCCAAATTGATGCTCAAAATAAACTGGAAAAATCTGAGGTAAGAATAAAAGGTGGTAAAGCCAGTTGGAGCATGATCATACAGTTGCATGATCCAAAGTAGTTATCTACTTGTTAATACTTGGCTATTTTGATTGCTACAAATAAGCATTTAGAATGTGGCATAATAAAGCCTTTGTTGAGTGCTTAAATAGCTGAACATTTCACTTTTCTTCTATCAGATTCCCATTTGCATTTATTTATCAATAGAAATATTTCTGAGCTTCCTTCAGTCAAGGCTTCTGACTCTTAAAGCTTGTTTAAAATGGTGATAACCATAATTTACATACTAGTGTACTTGTGGATACATTTTTTGTTGTGTACCACACTTCTTGTGCTGTACACAATTTGATATTAATGTTTTTAGATACACTTAATTAAAAGAATAAATGAGAAGCTAGCATGTTATAAAACACCAACCATTTTCTTTGTTTGGAAGTATGTTTTGTTTAATCCTCAGAAGCTAGAAAGTGTGGCAAAGAGCAGCCTAAAATATTTTAACTTCTGCTAAATTTTGTGTTAGAATAGTTCAGACCAGTGTTTTTCAAATTTGGCAACTTTAAGATCTGTGGACTTCAATTTCCACAATTCCCCAGCTAGCACTAGTTGGGGAATTCTGGGAATTGAAGTCTACATCTTAAAGCCAAGTCTGAAAAAGCTTTGACAGGTCACTTTTGAAAGTGCCCATAATATGTTCCCCGCATTCCAGATAAGCCTTCAGAGCAAAAAAAATTGAGGAAACCCTATTTAGAGTGCTTCATTAAATGGTATATTGGTAGCAAATAAAAGTTTAAAAATGTTAATAAGATGAGCATGTGCCCCTAAAAAAATTGAACACACAATTAAGAACCTTAGCTAATCCTAAAATATGAGAAGTATGGTGTTATCATAGCATTACTTTTTTTTTTTAAGAGTAGTGTAATATATCTGGAGTTAAGTAAAAATGTTTATTAAATAATCAACAAAACTACTGATTTTCTTTCCACAAAATGGGGATATCAAAAGAACTATAAATAACATCATAAATTCCTTATACCAAATTAAGTGAAACATTAAATAATTTTTCTATTCTTTTGCCTCTCAGTAACTTTATTTACTCTTTAGCAGCCCTGTGGAGAGAAGCTTTCCACCTGCCCCAGAACTACGTTCCACTTCCTGCCCTCTCATGGCTATTTGCTTGCAAAAGAAAACCTATCAAGATTGCAGATATCTTAGTTTCAGTGACAAAAAACACCTTTGGTCAAGTCTTTTATTTTCTAATTTGACCTAGTTTTATACCATATTTACCCAAAAGGAAGAAACTGTAGGCAGCGATCTGCAAATAACCCAAGGGAATTGCTAGAACAGAGACAGGAGAGTGAGAAAAGCTGGTGTCCACTGCTTTTGCCTGTCTTCAGAAAAATGCAGAGTCCATGAACGTTTTCCATCTGCAGTGCCAGCTACTTACTGTTTTCAAGGTCAGCTTTAGGCAAGCTACTTTCTAATTGTGGACTTGGGACATTTTTATCCTCTCCTGACTCTTGGTAAGGCAGGCATAATGGATGGTTTGAATTCTTCCTTTCTTTTATCTTGCTACAGCAACTCATCTCTAGTGGAAGGCAACAAGAGGATGGGACAGCTAGCATACTTTCCCATGTCTTGTGCAAAAATGTAGGTGGCGGGGAGGAGGAGATAAATGACAAAATGAACATGATGGCATCATCATGCAAATGTTGCAACTTATGTACATGCCCTGACATCAAGGATGATTGTACCATTTATCTGATGTCACCGTGTGTAAATCATGATTGTGGCATTATCACAGTTTGCTGTGGAGGCTACTAAAAAGAAATAGTGTGTTACTGGATTCCATACTGATTAAAAAGAGTCCTAAGTTTTCCTATTTGAGAATAACTTTATTGGTTAGAGTTTCACTCCCTACAGAATAAGCACGCACAAGATTTGTGCTTGCTGAGCACAGTGCAAAATATCAGTTGAGTTTTCTGTCAATTGTGTTTTTCTTTCTTTCCTTGGTTCAGCTACTTTCCATTGCTTCCTCTACATTCTGTTTTGTCTTGCACTTTCTTCCATTTGCGTTTCTGCTACTTTATTTGCTATTTCTGCTAGAAAGAAAGGCATGTGTTGTGCGTTTGAGAGAAAGCATATGCATATGTGTGCATATGCAGTAATTATCAATTTTATATACTGAAGGGGGGGGGGGAGAGAGAGAGAGAGAGAGAGAAAAGCACATGCAAATATATGTGTTATATGTAAATATTTAATGGGGCAGTAAGGGAGGTAGACAGTCTCCAGGATTAATTTCAATCAGATTGACCAAGGGTTGTCTTCCTTTTGGGTAAATTTGTGATATAGAAACAGGTACATAAATATTGTGATATATAAATACCGGTAGGTATATGTACAGTATTTTCTGTCTCTTTATAATTAAAATATATATCATACATGCTACATATAAAAAAGGTATCCCAACTGATAAACTATTTTCAAGTAAATTACTTTGAAAATTCATAAAATCTCTATTCAACATTTGGTTGCATTTTTATCATTATTTTTATTTAAGCTATTTTCTAGCTAAAGAGCTGTGCAGCACTGACTGAGAAGCACAGAAATTTGCATACCTATGCTACGAGGTTATATCCTGGGGCAAAAACTTAATAAAGGTATAATAAAATTGCAATCAGACTTGTCTAAATATACAGTAATTTCTTTGAGTGGTTCAAGAGATAAATGAGCTTTTTATTCTTTTTTGAAGTGCAGTTTTAGTAAACTAAAAATATGTTCCTATTTATTAAATTATGTTTTAAGGGATTAATCTGTTCCTTAATTTTAAATAATGAAGTATTTCAGTGTAGTAGCCAGGTTAATCTTAATTTCTGTTGCCTCACTGAATGATTACTTGTTTTCTGTGTATGCAAATTAAAGTTGACAGGTATTTAACAAAGTACTAATGGAATAGTACTTCACTACTTTTACTTTCTATCAGTGCTTATTACAGAGCAAAATAAATCAATAATGAAAAAAGGCAATATAATCTCTGAATGAACTAACGAAACCCTTTAAAACCTCCTTGGTATTTACTTTGGAGAAGATACCGTTGTTTTCATGCCATCTCCTAATCCTAATCTTTGGCGTTTGATCCAAAATACCCCTTCTGCTTGCACACTATGTGTGTATGTTACTGATTCCTTCCCCATCCCACAACTGCATTGTATACTATCCTGAAGTGTAAGTGGAATGACTTTTTGGGATTGTGTTGGGCCCTGATGCATGCACAAAATACTGCATGTGGGTCTTTGAAACTAAGTCATGACCCTATTATTTCCAGTTGATACTCAAATACCATTTTTTCAAATACATTCAATAGCAGTGTCAGTTTTGCTGCACTTTTAGGCAGCTGGGCTTCACTTCATAATCTAGCTAATAATCCTGAAGAATTTTGTTCAAAGGGAGTGGCCTTGCTTTAAAATAAATGGGTAGACAACTGTTTACAAAGAAACGAAGGTCCTGCTTCCCCAACATATATCAACTGAAGTGGTAAAGCAGATGTATCTTTTGCTTCTCTTAACAAGACAAGAGCAAATTTACTTGTCCATTTTTGATACCCTTTCTGCAAAAGAAAAATAAGCCAAATTAATAAAGCTTTAGGCTTTGGTAAAAGGGAAAATTTGGGTTGAGTGTCAGGCACTATCAGTGACATGGAAGGTGTTCCCTGGAAGAATTGGTATTCTTGTGTTTTTTCTGTAGTCTTCAGCTGGGTGTGAATTTGGTCGTTTTAAGTCAGTCCTCATTTTTTCAAACCACCTGATCTTTTCTAGTTCTTTCCATTCTTCTCTTTACAGACCTTTATCTTTCAGTCTCCCAGACAGGACAGGTAGATACAGGTATTGCTAATTTTCAGAAAAAAATGTGCTGCTTTAAAATAAGGGAAAGCAAAATGATGTCAAAGGCAATTGATAAATTAGGCCAGACTCAAAAATTATGTGTTGATAAACCCATATTAGTCTTTGTAGCCCACTTTTTGTGCTGGTTTCCTTCATCTTTTATTGCTGTAGTGTATTTAATAGATTGTCATTAACTTCATATATTTTTACTTTTGTTTTCTCCTTTCATTAGTGTTCAGCTTTGGAATTTCTATCTTTAAAATGTAATTTTATCATTTGTATGCCCACATCATTAACAAATCTAATTTATTTGATATAGGTATGGTGTTCCCAATTGTTTGGTTATAATCAGCTAGTCAGAAATCAGAATGCTATCATGTTCACTCTATTCTCCCATGCCTTTTGTTTCTTTCTAGAGTATCCAAGCATCTGTCTTAACCATAATTATATATTATGTCCATAATTAGATTAATATCTGTTAGACTATATATGTTCTTTTTAAAAAAATGAAGATGTGAAAATAAGATTTTAAGCAGATTTCAAATCCTGGATGAACAGAAGCTTTTGCTATCCTTTACTGTAATTAATACCTTTGATATAACACTTAAAACCAAGGCCAGCCATTGAAAATTCATGTGCCAGAAAGGAGAAATTGTGGAAGTTCATCAAATGTTAGTCACCATCGATTCTTTAATATTTATTCAGAACTGTTGCCATTTCTAATCCTTACTGAGAATGCAGTAGTACAAACTGCACATTAGGTTTTATATTGTAAGATTAATCAGTTGTTAGACATAAATATTTTTGAAGAGTTGAATATAATAGACCCCTTATTCAAATGAAAGACACCTAAATTCATTCTATGAATGAACATCTTTTTTCCCCGTTTGCCCTATCCCTACCACCATCACCCCTTTTCCAGGGGCTCCCCCGAACAGGAGCAATTTGTAGGGTTTTGCATTGGATTATAGTAAAAAAAAGATGTGGAGAATCAGAATTTTTTAAAGCTAAAATCCTCAGTTTTCACAGGATGTTCTATGTTAAGGTTGTTGGTAATTTTTTTCTCCCAATTTTAAAAACTACACAGTAATGCTAGGGAACCATTACCAATAGTGTGACAAAATACAATTAGCATCCTCCAAGCCCTCTCACTGTCTGCTCCTATGTAATGCTTCTATGCTGCATTACAAGTGTACACAATTAGATAGCTCCAGTAATAATTATATGTATCTAACTAGACAGCCATAGTAGCAACTGTGGTTTAAAGACTGTTTTTATGTAAGCTCTTTTTTTTCTCTGAGAACTTGTTAGTTAGAAAAATATAAATACTATTTAATAATGAATATTTTAAATTAGACATCCATTTTGAAAATCAAAATCTGGAGAAATTAAATACAAGAATAATATTTAAAAGAGAAAAACATTTTAGGGCTTTGAGAAATTATTGGCAATAAGTTGTGATCAGAGGTGGGTTCCTGCTGGTTCGGACCAGCTCTATAGAACCGGTAGCGGGAATTTCCCCCCGCTCGCCAAACCGGCAGCGATGGCCGGCTGGACACGCTCCCGAACCGGCTCGGTGGCGCCATAGGCGCCGCCATCTTGTTTTTTGCTTCTGCGCATGCGCAGAAGCTGGGTTTTTAGCACTGTGCATGCGCGCGTGCCCACGCGGCACGTGAGGAAGCAAACCAGCAGCGAGGTAAGCCAGAACCCATCCCTGGTTAAGATTTACTATGGCTAGTTAATGTTCCTGAGGAAGTTTTATCACATTTGCTAGCAAATGAGAGAATACTGAAATAAGAAAGCATTTAAAGCTCAGTCTATGCTACAGGTCAGAAATAATCTTAATCAATAGTATGTAAAATCCTAAAACAGTATATTTGTTTGTATCACTCTTTGTAGGAAAATGTTATACATCATTTAATAGCTAAACATTTCTATAGAATTTTATCCTATAATCATAAAAAATCATGTAACTAGGTATCTATTTCCAGTTGAAGTTTGTATGCTTCACAATATCCCATGTTCATGCTAAAAGTGGCCAAAATTAAAACACAGTTTTAGATCGTCCCGATAAATAAAGTCTAGTTAAGAGCATTCCAAACTGTCCATTTTTTATTCTATAAATATATTCTTGAAGATAAGGGTTCTTTATTTTTATGTAATATTGCTCTTTTATTTTCTGCTTATATGCATTCTGTTTTTATTTTTGGGTCTGGCAATTTAAAAGGAGATAAATCAAATTTTTAAAAAAATTCATGTCCATCCATTACTATCGCTGTGATCCAAGTGCTTGAAATTTCTAAGAGTATGTGTAAGTCTTCTATCTGTTTGGCATTTTGATATACTTGCAGACTTCATTTTGTTTTTTCCTCTAATTCTGTTCATTTATTTAACCTCATGAGAAGAGAACATGATCATACTTTTATATTCTGTACTGCATCCTTCCATCTTATTCATAACCCTGCTGCTTTGAATCATACTTGTTCTGGGAAGAAGAGTTGATAGAAAACATGAACAGTTGTAATACCTACTATAAAATATGTTGGAGGAATGAATTCAAAAAACAGTGCATATAAAAGGATCTGCCTTTTATAACAAGCACAAACACTTGGGAGGTTGATCTATCCATTTATCTTGTCAAAAAAAAAAAAGCTTGGAATAGAGTTGTTACAATGTCATTTGGAGGATAATTATGATTTAAGCAAACAATAAAGCTAAGCACTTATGTGTCAATGTAATGTGCTGTATAAAAAAGAAATACAATATACAACTTCCATATTACTAAATAGTGTCCTGAAAAGAATCTAAAATATGCTTTGCATTGCTAAATGTCAATTTTTGTAATGAGAAAGACTATGACTTTCCCGCTTGTGTTAGCTGGGTTAAATGTATTATTATCATCTCTGCCTTTTTAACATGTTAGAGTGCTCAGTCTGTAATTTGTGATTACAAGCGTCACTGAAGGCAACCTGTTATAGGTTTGATTCAGACAAATGTCAGTGAAAGTCGGAGAGACAAGAGGTGACTTTCTCAGCCATCCTTTCATAATCAACTCTTTAAGCTCGGAAAAGACACTCTTTTGAAGGCTGGGGGGAATCTTGCTGTGTGATTGGGTTAGAGATCATGCTGATTAGCTTAAAAAATGGAAGGATCTTGCCAAAACTAAGAGGCTACCATCTGTGAATGTTTTCAAAAGACAGAAAGGAAATCAGTCACCCCTTGTCCATGTCCTTACTGGGGATATTGTTATGGAATCAACCCTGTGTCTTTCAGTGACCATTGAATTTTGAAGTACATATCAAACTTATATGGTTATTTAAATTGAGATTACAAAGCAGCTGGGCAAATGTTGTTTGATTAGTTGTAATTTTAGCTGTATATAAATTCACACTGTATTTCTAATACCATGTGGGCATGCTGGAACATTTGTGCTCATTATGAGATAGTGAGCAATACCTTAGGTTTAAGATTCAGATTGGTTTTTACTTATTGGGTAATTAGAACCACACAAATGTGCCCATCAGCAACTTGTTTATGATATAATTTGTGAAACTCCATGGGATATTTTATAACTTTTCTAATACATGTAAGAAAATGACTAATTGATGCATTCAAGAACAACTGCTAAGATGAGGAATGTTGAATCCCTTTGTCAATTGCTGTAACTTTTTGTCCTTCTTTCCAGCTCTCAAAATAGAAGTTAGTCGGTAATCATGAGCTGGGTGATGGAAGAAGATTGGATTTTTTAAATGTTATATTCCTCATCTCTTTTACTTCTTTCCATGTTAATTGGATGGGCCCATGAAAAGAAATGCATGTGTGGCACAATTGCCTATAGCTATGCATCATTGGTAGATTTTTTGCTTACCATAATTATAACTCCAGAACAGTTCACTATGTCTTAGAAGTACAGTGTGATTTTTAGTTCGTACTTTAAATTGTGGTGGTGGATGAAAGGCAGCTGTCAGTTCAGTGAACTACAATTGAAGTGGTTTGCCCCATTTATAGTAATACATAGATACATCTACTGAATTCTTGCCATGGAAATCCTGTTAAACATTGTCTATCAATATCTTTAATAGCTGACAGGAATCCTAGTTCGTACAAAGTATTTCTAAATATGCTTTATTTAAGTAGATGTAGATGCACACGTAGATTATTTTCCTTGCTTAAAGAAAGTATGTGCCAGAATGAGTGTAAACCATTTTCCTTTAAAAAAATAAAAAAAATAAAACAGTTCTCTGGTATTTGGAAACCCACCAAGAGAAACAAAATGTTTAAAGAATCATTATAAAACAATGTTATTTTGCACTGTCAAGGAATATCAAATTGTTTTAGGTCTACTAAAACTATAAAAAATGGGATGGATATTAAAGGGAAATATTTGTATGCTTGACACTGGTGAGCTTTTCTCTTGCTTGCAAAAATACAAGATTGGGACTTGGAAGTTCCAGCTGTTGAAAAAGCAGAGATTGCATTTTCTTGGAAAAAAGGCAATTATGTTTTCTACACAAGAATGTGTTAACCTCTATTTAAACATATTACTCAATAATCCTTTTATGAATTTTGCAAATACTATGATTAAATATTCTTGACCAAATTGAACTTTTTTGGGGGGGGATTAATGGCAGCTAATGAAAAATTCTGAATTAATGGCCCAAATCCTAGGAATATTTATGTGAACTTGGTATGTGTTATGTTCACGCAAACATGGTTAACGTTATGATCAGTTCGCATTTCATTTTTTTCTTTATGAAAAGATGAATAGGATCTAAAATAAATTTAGATTACTTATATTTAAAGTAAGTGAATGCTATGAAATAAAATAATCAGATACATAGATAGAACGAAGTCACATGCAAGTGTGATATACAAACATTGTAAATTAAAATTTTTTCTCTTTTTTCATCTTTTAAAAAATGGTACTGAAATATATTAGCAAGTGTTAATCCCAGACAAAAAACAGTAGTGCTTTCTTCTTGAAAGCCCTAACTGGGGTCTAAGAAAGATTTTCTGTGTCTGAATGTCAAAGTTCCAGGCAAATATAGAAAGGCTTAATGTTGTAGAAGAAATGAATTGCGAGTACTTTACTATTCATATAAGTTAGTCCAGGGAATGTAATGTCTCAATATTAAAAATGCCTTCTAATTATCTCAATATTGTAAAAATATGTACAAGTATAATCAGATGGTATTTCAAATTGTTAAACATCTTTGGAAAGCTTCATTTATTTTGTTTTAGTAGGTATTCAATTTTGAAGTGTTCTCTTGCAAATACAAAACATTTGAGGAACTCTGATAACAGTATACAAGACAGCTTTATACACTGTCCACCCCACTATTATTTTTATATTACCACTTACAGTAAAACAATGGCTTAAAGCTTAAGTATTAGGTGAAATAATAAAATAAATTTGAATTGAAACAACAACATTCAAAATTAATTGTACTCTATGTAGAGAATAATTTTATTTTTTTTCCTGCATGGGAAAAAATGACCTGAATTTTGATTGTGGTTCTAGCAGGTTTTTGTTCAGGAATAATTTGCTGTACATATCTGCAGTTTGGAAAGGACAGTACCATGTGTGAGGGGAAGGGAACTTATTAGATCATGGTTTAGCATTCATATTTCTAAACATATAATTAGAACAGATTTAGATCAAACTAATGGTTTTTTTGAACCTTGAAGCCAAACACCTAACAGGTTAAAATCATGTGAAAAGTTTATTTTTGTATAATGTTGAGAATTTGATTAAAATCTAATGTTGTACGAAAACTGTTTTCTATTTGAAATGAAACAGATCCTGTAAGAACTGAGTAATTGTCAATTTACTATTGTATAGTAAATGCCAATTGTCAATATTGTAGTAATTGTCAACTTTACCATTTGCAAGGATTGGAAAACTGGCCCAAGCTATTTACTGTATATGGTGCAATACCTAGAAACAGTAAAAATCAAAGCTAGCATGAGCTTTAATATTAATTAACCTCAAACTGATTATTTTACAGACAACATGTTAATTTTTCATTGTTGCCATTGCACATATTAACCATATTTTAGATTTTGTGTGAACTGCTTCCACTTCCCCTTTCCAGATGAATATTTCAGAATTTTCCATTTCATTCCAATCCAAAATATCACCTGGTTTTTCTAATATTTAATATTTGTGTCTATGATTTATTGTAATGCTTCACTGTAAATTGTAATGGATGCCATCTTAGTGGTATTTTTTTCTTCTGTATACAGGCTGGTTTAGCAGGAGCCCCAGCCCGGGCTGTGTCAGCTGTAAAGAATATGAATCTTCCTGAGATCCCAAGAAATATTAATATTGGTGACATCAGTATAAAAGTGCCAAACTTGCCCTCTTTTAAATAATTTGTGCACTCCAGGTAAAAAAATGAAAAATCACTAGCTGCTCACAAATGTTTACCAAACCAATGTTTTGTTAATTGAATAAAAGATCAGCATACTCCATAGAAATTTTCTGTAGTAAAACTATGAAATTGTGTTTTGCTTAGTAAATTTAAAAGAAGTGGTTCTTTTGTGAATTCTAAATAATACTTCAATGTCCTTTTAAAGCATATCAAATCTAAAATATATAATTTTCTGGAAAAGAATTCAAAATATTTATTTTCTTTGTATAACCTTTTTTTGTATAGACTAAACTCTATACTGTAACTAGTACAACAATCCTAATCATATTTCTTTGTCTGATGTGTTGCATGACAACATTCAACTGTTGTATTTTTTCTTGCTTTTTGAATAAATTATCATGAACTGTATTGGAATTATTTGTTTAAAATCTAACAATTATTAATAGGAGTGATTTTTGTCTTAACCAAGGTTAACCAACATTCTCCATTGAGGACAGGCAGAATTGCAGCTCTTTCAACATAAATGTGTGTATTTCATATAACATTTTGCTTTGGATATGGAAAGCAGCAAAGAACTATGCAAGACTGGAGGGTCTTGGTAGTTATTATTATGCCTGTGTCTTCACTGTTTTCTTTTTCCACATGTAGCTTAATTCTCTTCCTGTTCATGATCTAATGTTTTCTGAATAAGAAGTTGATAAAATCTAGATTAATTTTCAGATATCTGTTTTTCTTTTCTACATCCATATTCTCTCCAAAATGATTCTTCTCTTTTACTCTGTCTCTTCAGATTCTTCATACGCTCCCTGTCCTCTGGCTTCTACAATATTGTTTTTGTTAGGATTCATCCACAAACATACTCCTTTTGAACATGAC
The DNA here is from genome assembly GCA_003457575.1 of Thermophis baileyi. NCBI lineage: Eukaryota > Metazoa > Chordata > Lepidosauria > Squamata > Dipsadidae > Thermophis > Thermophis baileyi. Next base: position 2,302,590 of record QLTV01001684.1, read on the forward strand.
TATATGTTATGCTGCCCTTTGTATTCATACTTCTCTTGCTGGTAGACATCTCAGTTGTATTCTTGGCTTCTTTTATGATTGAATCTCATCATGTTGTTTACCAGTCTTTATATTTGCTCAAGAGTTTTAAAAAGTTGAATATCCTTGGTGATGAAGCCATCATTATGTCTGTTTTAATAAATTAAACTGAAGGACCAGATCAGGATTAATTTTAGCCAGTTATAGTGTGATAAAAAAAATTCTGCAACTACAAATCTGTAAGATAGAACATCCTTCAAAGTAGTTTTTTTTTCTCTTGAGGATTCTCATAATGTCCAGGAGATAATGTCCAGGAGAGGCTGCAGGGGATAGTGAGACTCAATTCTTTCCTTCATGTCCCATCAAAAATATAACTTTAATTATTGATTTGATTTGTATTCTACCTTTCTGTTCTAATGAGTACTCAATTTGCCCAACAAAATATTTTTTAAAAATTGCCTCCCAAGCCGGCGAGCAGACATTTCTGTTGGAGGCCACTGTATTGTATTTCAGAGGCCTCTAAAAATCCTAACTTATCATTCAGTGGACTGGGATCTGAGTGTCTCTCTGTTGGGGCCTCTCTGCTAGGAAATCTTCCCAGATTACACTTTGTCTGAGTATGTAATTGCCTTACCACCTAGAAAGGAAGGGGGGGGGGGAATTGGGTATGGCTAGAACCTTGGAAGAGTCTGGGAGGCTAAGTTTGGGGGTATAAATGGTTTGTGTGACAGATGGTGATTAAGAAAGGATACCAGTGTTCTGACCTGAATGCAGGAACTGGGGGTGGGAATTGGTAAGGAAAGAGAGCAGGCAGGTTGTGATGGGTAGGGGTAGCTATGGTGAGAAACAGAAGGTAGGCCACTCAAAGATGGTGGGAATACTGTTTGAGAGTGATCTCAATATCCAGCCATCAATTCTTACCACTGGTATCGGTGACCAAATCCTTGGTGGTGTTGGGCTCTGGTTACTGCTTGTGAATGCCAAGTCATTTTGCAATCTGCCCTCATTCTTGGGTGCACCTTGGTTCTCTGATTGTCTGTGGAGATTCTCAATCATCCAGGTCATGGTTGTCCCAGAGGTGGTTTTTGAAAAGGCAACTGGACTTTGTCAGCGACCTTCCGAGCATGGTCAACTTCCTGTCCATTCTCTGCAGCTATCCCCCTTTTCCTATCACAGTGTGTTGAGTACCAAACAAACAATGAGTCCCGGACAACATTTTTGCATCAAAATGCACTGAATACAAAATTTGATGAGTTTTGAAGCAGTCACGTACTGAAGTACCATTGTAATCTGATAGGGTCAGGTGATGAGAAGTAGGGATGCTGCACTATGATAGTTAGACCACAACCTTTTACTAGTTTCTAAAAGATAAAGGGAAACATTATGAAAAGAAGTGTATCTATGTAAGGGGGTTGGAGTTTAAACCATCTGGAAGGATTTAATCATGCCTCCTCCAAGAGATTTCTGTCTATTTCTTGTAAAACTCATGAGGCAAAAAAAAAATATATCCTTAGTAATGCATATTTTGTAATATACAGATTCCTTCTGCATTACTAATCGGGTGTATAGAAGAGGACACTGGATTTGGCACATGCTACTTTTCAGCCATAACAATTTTTAAAATAGTTCCAAATCTACTACGGTATTCAGTAATTGATTGTCCTGTGAAACACTGATGATACACAATCTCAGTTGCAAATTAATAGGTTCATATAACATTTTCAACTGCCTTTTAAGGGCTGAAAAAAATCTGGATTTTTTAAAAACTATATCATAAACATGAAGGAAAAGAAAAGTATACACAAGGTACTGAATAGTTTTTCTAGCAGCTGGAACTTTCTATGAACTGAACAGGAAATACGTCTTAAATTTCTTCAATTTCACAGCCAGAATCTGTTTCAAATAAAGATTCCTTGCTGAAATTTTCTGCATAATACAGCCTCAGAAGAACTTTTATTTTCCTTTTCATGCCCTTATGAAATATAAGCATTCTTCTCAGTACCAGAAAACGGTCTGGTTCAGTGTTATTGAGCAATGTGTATTAAATATTTGGCGGCATGTATAAATATGAGGCATCATTTTCCATTGGAGTTTCCATCCCCAAGGCTACACTTTAGAATAAAATGACATATTTTTATTTTTACTCTTGCATCACTAACTACACCAGGAATAAGCATCAATGAGGAATCAGGGTGGACTAGGTTTTAAATAATATCTCTGAATGCATTTAGTTTATATATTTAGAAACTATTCTTGTTTCTATGAAACCAGCATTGTGTAATGTTTCAGTATTAAGTCAGTCCTGGGGAATCAGATTCCAATCCAGAATCAATTATAGAAGCTGACTAAGGTAGATTTGGGCCCCTCTGCTCCTTCCAATCTTATTTTTCAGGGGAGGGGTGTAGAGCTGAAATTGGGGCACTACGTACTTTCCTTGAGATTGTTTAGAGGTATGAATCCAGTCTTTAATAAAATAATCTCAAAGAAGCGTTGTTTAGTGTGAGGGAATGTGGGCAGCAGAGGGGAAGGAGTTGGCCAGTTCAGAGCCCGTGTTTATGATTTTCAGTTGGGCAAAAGATACAGGGAAACAGTACCTGAAGCAACATCATTTAAAAGGGCTAACCTACAGAATGCTGGGACACATGACTCCCATGGGAATGAAATTTGGGGAAGTTGTGGGTCTACAACCTGAGGGTTGGGTGGCGCAAGGGAAAATAGAGTTGTATCCCTACCTTCTTTCCTGCCTCCCTCTGGCTGCGCACCGAATCAGCTGATGGCACAGCTTGACAGGTGAGCAACAATTGGCTGCATTGGAACCAAAGGCTGAAATTTGATCTCTTTAAAGGTGAGGTAAAGCAAGGCTGAGGGAGCTACTTGGATGCTTGTGAGGTAGAGGCTGGGGAAGGGGGTATGGCAATCAACAGGTGAGATTTTTTCACTATATCCTTAGAAGAAACTTAATGTTAGTATTTGTGGCTTCTGTTTCTTTGGACTATCTCAAAGGGCTGCCATCAGTCTTACGATTCTGAAAGCATTTCTCCCCTCCTTTACTTTTACTTCTCAGAAAATGAGAGAATTCCAAGACTTCCCAAGCCTCTTTTCCTTCTGTGAGTTTAGTTACCATTTTGCATGATGGCTGCCTAAACTACAGTTCTTCCTCCTGCCTCCGCATAGCATGACCATTTGGAGTTCCATGAGAGATTTGGGGCAAATAATTTTTTTAAAAAAGTTCAACCGAATGCAGCCAGGGACATTTGAAGCAGTTTTTCTAAGGTATAGCAGAAAGGGCAAAAAATGATGGCAACAGCCTTTATCTAGGGCAATAGTTCTCAAACATTTTTCTCTCAAATCCTCTTTACATTCTTAAAAAATGATCAAGGAGCCTCAAAGATGTTTGTTTTATGTAGGTTATGTGCCAATAGGTCACTGTGTAGGTCATTGTCAATATCAGAAATATTAACACAGCAATTAAAAAAAAATTTTTTTTTACTTCATGGACCCCCTGAAGGGTTCTCCCTAAACCTAACCTCAAGGATCCCCAGACCATATTTTGCGATCAGCTGATCTAGGAAAACATTGTCTATGGGAGTTAATCTTGCAAAAAAACCAAAAACACACAGCCATTACTTATGCATGCCTGACCTGCCTTTTGCAAAGCCATCCTGTCCCTCCCTTTCTCCTTCCTCTGGGGGAGGTCAACTGAAGGTTTGTGTGGGCAAGGCAGATGTTCTGGCAGCAATTCCTCATCTCCTATTTGTCCTTTTTTTTGTTATGGACAGGCAGCAGTTAGTGGCAATTAGCTCAAGTTTTGTTTATTGGCAATTTTCAGTCACTAGAGCTTTGCCTCTTGATGAGGGAGGGGCAGAATTTTTTATTTTTTATTTTTGAGCTAGCTTGTTTCCATGGCCTGAACAAGTTTTAAAACTCTATTCTATTTCACTTCAGTTTGCTAACATACTATACCAAGCAAAAATGTGATTTACCTAGAAAACACTAAACTGAGCAGATAGCTTTTAGTAACAAACTCCTTGAGCTTTTGGTAAATGACAGTTGTGAATAACCTTCAAAAGGGCTAGTTAGTGTTAATTGTCTGTTGCCCTGCAAAAGTGCAGTGCTCAACGTTCAGGCTTTTGCCTGTAATCTTCTGGCAGCAAACTGGTTTTCAAATAAATGTGTTTGCCAAAAAGATTGATAACAAATGTTGCAGGACCTGGAAGGAAAAAAAAAGGCAACTCTTGGAAAGGAGTATGGAGCAAAAATTGAAAGGAGCAGTTCCATCACCAAACAAAAACATGGCAGCTAATATTAATCTCTTAAATGTTAAAATTTGAGAGAGTATTAATCCCAGTGAGATGGAATAGGCTGCTTTGAAAAAAATATGTGGACTCTGCAGTAATGATTATTATGGGCTTATATTTAGGAAGCAAGTAACGTAGCTTCTGCCATCCATTTTTTTTTATATTGCAAGTGTAGGCTTGAATGGTTTAACAATTATACAGAAGGGTAAATTTTCTCTTTGATCATGTGTATTGGTGATTTCCCAGGCACATCTGTGGTTTTTGGGGAGTGGCTTGAGCGTTTTAGCCATCCCCAGCAGCCATTAGGATTCTTTGGTCCTGTATTTTAATCAAATCATAGTTATATTACCTGCACAGGCCCTTCCAAACTTGAGATAGTTACATTGATGGCTTTGGGAACAAGGTAAAAGATAAAGGTCCCTTCCAGTTGAGTTTAAATTCTGATGACTACATGGCTGTATCCATATCATTTTGTTTAGCAACAATATGGAAGCATTTTGCTGTTGCCTTTTTCCAGATGTGTTTGTTCTTTCCCTGTCTAGGTTGAACTTTCCTAGTGGTCTCCCATCTGCATAGTTACTAGTTTTGACACCGCTTAACTTTTTCAAGATCAGCCAAAGATATCTAGGTACTAATGGTAGCATTTAATAATTGAAAACATTTGTACATTTTTTCATTTAAACAATATAAAGGTAAAGTGTATACAGATCCAGCCATGATAAGTGAAGAAAAGAGAATAGATGTAGAAATTGTTTATGGAAGGAGGTTCTGTACCAGAATTAACCATTTAGGATGAAACTTCTGCCAGTCTGGAACAGGAACTCTTCTGCCAAAGATAGTTTATATGTGAGATTTGTGTGGCCAACTATGTCTCAGAGCTTTTACTGCTAGCTATTAAAGTGTGGGAAATGAGGAAAAAGGGGGAGGGAAGGGATAAAAAAAATTCTTGCAATGCACATTTCTACAATAATTTCCCATTTCTTAGCCATTTACTATGGACTGTCAATTTAAGGGGTTTAAGTTTCCATTTTCTGCCTTCCTGTTCCATTTCATTATTTGTCCCCTGTCTATGTCACATCCTAATGTCCCAATCTTTACTATGCTATTACCTGAGTCACCCCAGTTGCTTATAAACATTTGAAACAGCTTACCCCAAGCTATCTGAGTCATCTATTTATTACAGTTTTGGACAACTATTTTAAAAAGCATGCCTCTTAGGAAAGATGTTTTGGGGGTGAGTATATACTCATGCTACGTGGATGGTGATGTATAAGACTAATTGGTTATCGGTGTATTAATAGAAGTTTTTTAAATTTTTGATGTTAATACTCTAGTTCATTCAGAGTCTGCAGAAATGGAGAAGCTATAACAATATACAACTCTAAGGAAACTCCAACTGAAAGATGTCCATAAAAAGGAAAATCATTGGATTTTAATGAAGTATGAATTGGTTATATTAAATTGAGTTAGATGGGTAGTATTTGCCCTGTCCTCTCAACAGTGGTCCATCTAATAATCAAAGCTGCTTGAGTGCAAAACAGAATGAAATTGGTTTGCAGAATCCATCTTCCCTAAAAACACCTGGAGTAGCACAGCCAGCATTCTTTTTAGCACTGCAGATAAGAATGAAATATTAATTTGTTGATAGCTTGTACAATCACTGGAATTCAAAGATGCTTTCCTATGATCCTATACCCACCTCATTTAAAACAGCCAGAAGTATTTTATCATAAAATGATAAAATCTGTAAAATTCAGCTGTTCTCTCTCTATTGTAGATATAAAAAGAAGAGTTAAGCAGTCAAAAAAAAAAGCTGTAATTTCTGACAACACATTACCTGTGACTTCAAGATGGAATAATTGTAACTCATCCCTTAAAGTCAAAACAGATGTGCACTGGATATTTTCACAGCTTGAGTTATACTGATGACAACTATGAATTTTGGCATCCAGAAGTCAAATGCCCTCTCTAACAGACATACACATATAGGGTAAAACCTTTATTTGCCTTTTGGTCTTTGGCCCTGGATGATCTAGATAAATTTTGTATTTTTCTTTAGTTCAATCACCTTTTCCTTTGCCTATCCTATTGTCATTTTACTTGGATTATTTTGTTTTATGAAATACGGGGTAGTAATATTTTTTCATTAAAAAGTAATTTTTATTGAAAAGTATTAAAAAAGGAACAAACATATAATGTGTATATACATATGTACATAATCACATATATACATAAATACACAAACGAAACTACAAACAAACAACAACAAAAAGAAAAACACAAACCTAACACCACAAATCACAAGACAAATTCCAATTTCATAAAGCAGCCTAACGTATCTTAGATATTACATACATCTTATGTGCATATTATATATTTCTCGTAAGTTAATGTCAATTTATCAATATATCAGTATCACTATTTCAGTTGTCTATGTGCACTCAAAACTCGTGTAACATTTTGTACTTACATAAATAAAAAATGAACAAACATACCTCTATTTTATTTTATTTTTTTCTTTTAACCTTTCATAAAAATTATCCCAATTTCAATAGAAAGCCGTTTCTTCCTTATCCTTTATTCTCATAGTGAGCCTATTCATTTCCGCCCATTCCATGATCTTATTTATTATCATTATATTGGATGGGACTGCATCTTTTCTCCACATTTGGGCATAGATAATCCTTGCTGCTGTCAATATATGGATGACCAAATATTGGTTGTTTTTATTTATTCCACTTTCCATCATACCAAGCAGGAACACTTCTGGTTTTAATTCTACCTTTTGTGACGTAATTTCGGTTAACCACCTCTGGATTTTACCCCAGTATTTCTTGGCCTCTGGGCAAGT
>QLTV01001684.1:2313734-2323774 GCA_003457575.1 Thermophis baileyi
ATTTTCTCACCAAACAGGTCTCCTTTTCTTTTCTCCCAGTTCAAATACGTTTGCTGCTAATTCTTCTCCGCTTCCTTCTAAAACAGCTGGCTGTCACGTCTTCCGACCGGCCATTAACAGGCCGGTCCCTTTCGCACACGATCCGAAGGCGCCTCTCGCCCGTGCAGGAGATCGCCTTTCTCCCTCTGGGGCTCCGAGGCTTCCCCTCTCCACCGGTGCTCTTTTCACGAGCGTTCCTTGCCTAACACGGCCACGATTATACAAAAAGCCGAGCGAGCCTTACGAGGTTTTCGTCGGCGTGCCCTCTCCGACGTGACGCCAACCGGAAGTCCCGGGGTAGTAATATTTTTAAAAATGAAGTTTTGAGGAAAAGATTTCTATTTGGTTACTAATTACGCATTGCTCATCTCAATTAACAAATGAAGATCTTGTTTTTGAATCTGAATAACTTTGGAAGAAGTCAAAGTTGTAACAAATAACAAGTTTCTGAATGTTTGCAATTGCTCTAGATAACTGGCTCTTTCTAGATAAGCCTAAACTGCAGTGCATATAGATGAGGTTTGCATATCAGACTACATCACATTTTGGTTTAACTAAAGTTTGTTAAATAAATCACAGTGACTGGGTTCTGGCAAATACCCTAAAGCAAACAAATTGCATCTGGGCTAAACATGTACAAACCCAGTCAAGATGTTTTTTTCTAATTTCTCTTATTTTTGCCCCATTTGAGCCCCTGTTCTAAAATACAGCCAGCCATTTTCTGACGTTAAATTATATTTCAGTGAAATACTTCCTGATCCATCCCACATTTTTACTCTTAGTTTTTTTCATGAATTCTATCACTTAGTGGGTGGTCAAAAAATACAAACATGACCTAAACAACTTCATTTGTCAAACAGAAACACAACACCCACTTTCTATGGTTTCCTTTTTCTATTTACAGAATGATTACAATTGCTTTTCTCTTTAAAACTAAACTTTTGAGCATGTCCCTGCTGCCCATATTTAGCAAAGAGAAACACACACACACACACACACACACACACACACACACACACATTCTACAAGCATATTTAAACCCCTTATTTTAATACTTCCTAATTATTAAAAGTTTATTTTCTTTTTTAAATGCAAGCTAGGAAGTTAGGATAGGTTGTGTTTATTGGATTAGAGCCAACTACCAGACCTGGAATGTAGGAGATGCCTGGATTTATAGATGTTCTGAGACTCTTAAATGCTGTTATTTTTCTAGTTCATCTTTGACCTAATTCAAATATTATGTATGTTTAATCATTTCAGTGTGTCCAAATGTAGAAGTACTTTTACATGCTATCCAAATGTGTATTTGCAGGTGCCAATTTCATTTAATAATGTTATGCATGTAGGATTTCCTGACCTTCCATTACAGACTACTTTTTGGTGTCAGAGTTATGTTCCAGGACTTCTAGCTTGGGGGGGGACATATGTTTCCATTTCTAAAAGAGAACTATCTTGTATTGTCAGCTAACTAGTATCCTTTTCCAGAAACTGCTGGTTTTCTACAGCTTAATATTTAACGTAGTAAATGTTTGCAAACAGTAGTTCAAAATTGCAGGATCCAATTTTGGGCAGAGCTGTGGGGGCGCAGTGGTTAGAATGCAGTATTGCAGGCTAATTCTGCTGACAGCCAGCAGTTTGATTCTCACCAGCTCAAAGTCGCCTCAACCTTCCATCCTTCCAAGGTCAGTAAAATGAGGACCCATATTGTTGGGGACAATATGCTGACTCTGTAAACCACTTAGAGAAGGCTGTAAAGCACTATGAAGTGGTATATAAGTCTAAGTGCTTTTGGAATTGCTATCCTCTACCACACATTCTGGTAGAGACGTTCCCTGAGGATGGGCTCCAGCATGAGTCCAAAAGCTCAGAAGACTAAACATCTGGTCCCGATGACCCACCGAGATTGGATCCTGCAACATTATCCTGGGACACGTATATTTGCCTTCATTCGTCAAAATTACCTGCAAATCAGTATTGGCTCTCCCTTGGAAAAAGTGATGGACCAGCTGAACCAACTTTCTCTGTGTTTGTTCTCTGGATGACCCTGCCTGTTGCTAAGCAGAAAACAGTAGGTGATAAGCAGATCTGATGCATAATTAAGAGACTAGCAAAAACCTTAACTGCAAGTGCTTTAGAGTGTAACAATGGAGCATTTCAAAAGCTAATAGATAAGACTGGATAAGTCTTAGATGTATGCAGTACAGGCAGGTTTGTTATCTTTCAAACCTCTGTACCTCCAGATGCTGAAACAACATAAAAGCATTATGGGAAGTTGGCTAGTGATTTCAGAATTTATGGCTTTGTTTTGCTGTTGAAGTATATTTAGTTAACTGCATAAGCGTTCCTGCTTCCTGAATATCCCAGTGTAGCATGAGATTTAGCTGGGCTGTGATTAGATTTAGATATTTAGAAACTTGTGATTTTGTTTGCCTAATATAGTGGGGTATAAAAAAAATAGCTCACCGAAGAATGGTGTGTGATACTTTGGTGATTAGTCTCTGTACCCTTCTTTGCACGTAAATAAAGCTTTAACAATGTTTCCACCTCTGGTATGTTTTGATTGGGCCCGGCAGCCATCCAGTGCTCCTGGGATAACAAAAGGAGATATTTTTCTTGGCACTAACCTGCATAATATTTAACCAGTTTCTAGGGGGCCACAAAAATGGCATAACTAGATGTTGCACTCCTCATCTCACTAAAATCCTGAACATTATGATTGCTATGACCAAGGAAGCTGGTTGCTCTTTTTTGTATCTTTTCCAATTCTGCAGTGTATTCTTCAAGAAGCAGCAGTCACAGCTGTACACAGTACTGCAAATTAGTTGTTTAGGAAATGTGTATATTAGCAGTGTGTATTTATTTACATAATCATTTCTATATCTGCTGTCAAATTTCTAGCTTGTTTACAATGATAAACATAGTACGTTAAACCACAATTAAACTCTCAGGACTGCATTCCACCTAACTGGGGTTTTGTTTATCTAAAACTCTGCAGAAGAGCAGTGTTTTACAGCCTTTTAAAATGTTAATATTATAAAGACATTTTGACTTCAGAAAGCAAGCTGGCCTCTGGTCTATCTCCCTCCAGCCTGGTTGCTTGGTTGATTGGTACCTATAGTGCTCTAACCTAGATGGCATATACTGGCTAGACAGATTCCACAACTAGTGAGGATCCAAGCTGTAAGGGGCATTATAGGTTATTGTAGAGAGTAAAAAGGGTGACCTGGATGGAGATATGCAGGAGCTTAGATCAACTTTACATTTAAAAATGGTTTATTTAAGCTACTGATGTTGAATAAGGATAGAATGAAAGAGCTTTGAATTCACAATATCCATGTCTGCCTGATGGATTTCATTAGAACAGTTGATGTTTACAGTGGGACTGAAATTAACGCAAACAAATGAGGTAAAAGTATAGAGTACATTTCCTCAAAATCACAGTTCATCTTGCTCTTCGTTATCAGAACTGGAGGCATAAGGCTTTTATAATCAGACACACATTCACAAAACGAATGTTTAATTAAAATAAGTATGTTCTCAATCTACGGTAAATCCAAATGTTACCTTTAAATTATGTTCATAAAACAGATGATTAGGACATGGTACATTTTACAATTTATGCACATCTTGTTAAAATATCCTTACTGCACACATTCTAAAGCTTAATTTTTTAGTTGAATCATATTATTTACAAGGAATATTTGATAAATAAAATTGACTAATATTGCAAATGAAATTTTCCTCAAAAAAAACCTGATCCCCCTTTGCTGAGTGCAGATGTTTGCTTAGTTCTCATTTACCCAGCTCATTTTACTCTATTTTTCCCTATGTCAGAAATAATGCCTACTTTTCCAAACATAGGTTTGTAAACAGTATTTCTGATACTCTTATTGTTAGTCAAACCTTAAGTCTTATTTAGAAATGTTTTGTGTACAGGTAACTTAAAAAATTTCTTAAAAAATTGGAGTTCCTGTTGATTACCCTCATCTTTATGTATTAGTAAGGACTGACTGTTAACGTTAAATAAGAAAGTTAGAACAGGAATCTACCACTCTCTAGAGTTTTAGAGTTCCACTGGAACTAGCTTGCCAACTGCTTTAGAGCTTTTCAGTTGTGCCATGGATAATAATATGGGGCCAGTCAGCGAGAGACTTTGAAGTTATGGACAGGTTCTGTATCACTAGAGATGATGCTCAATAAGCTATAAACATGTTTGTACCATTCTTGGATGAGACCAAGTGCTATCCTGCCCAGAATCACTTTATGGAGCTGAGTTGGCAACAAGATGCCAAAACCCAGCATTTTTCTTTTTCTCATTTGTTACCAAAGTCTTCCAATTGGTCTTCTGCACCTTGAGCTTCTTTTTCAATAGAGTTTACCAGTTGCCCTGCATTTCCTGTCTAAGCCTCCAAGAAAAAGAAGATGAATAACTGGAAAAGCATTACACAAATCACGATCCATATCTGGCAGCACAAAAATATACCTCCTAAACACCTCTTGATTCTGTAGCCCAGCCATGTCTACTACTACTTACCTGCCCAATGGAATAGAAGCTCATGATTTACTGATTATCCAGTGTTCTCCTGGTAAAGTAGCTCATGGAATACCACACAGTTCCTGGAGAAAAGGGAGTGGGGGCTTTGTTTTCCCCAAATGGTTGGATTCATTATTCATGTCCACCAAATAGTTTTTGTTTGTTTGTTTTTGTGGTACAGAAGCAAGGAGAATCACCTGGTGTTCTATTTTTCATCTCTATACTGTTGTCATTAAGGGCATAATCCCAGGCCTGGAATAAGAAAGACCATTTCCTTTGGGACTGTCCATGCTAATTACCCACAGCATTGCTTCTAGTGGCTCTGGAAAGTTCTTGCCTTTTGATATATAGATATAAATAGTGTAAATTGTTGCCTACTGTTCTTATCTTTACTTTTCCCTGCTTTTCATCATATTCTCCAGTTAACCGTTCGATTCTTGATGTTTAACAAATAAACGTCAAGCAATATTTCCAGCTGAACTGAGTGGTGTGTAAGATTATTCAGATCGAGATATGGGGATTGATTTAGAATTGCAACTGATTGCAAACTAAACTGGCAATTGCTGCCAATGAAAGGAAAGAGAAGAACATGACCAACAGAAAGTGGATAGATTTGGCAATGGTAATGGATTCACCATTGGTAGACCTGAAGGGCCACATCAAGGACAGATTAACCTGGAAAAGATCTCTATATATGTTCACTGAGAATTGTCATGAATTCTTGGCATAGAGGTTTTTCAAAATTCGAAGTCTTTCTTAGTGATGGTGCTATAACATATCCTGTAAATTCAAACAAGTGTTCTAGTCCATATGATTATAATTATGTAGTAGAAGAATCCGAGTGAACATACCTAAAAGGAACTGTTCTGTATTGGTTTATAATATCTCTTCCATCACTCTTTCACACCAACAATTATATTCCTGTTAGACATATACAGGCAAAGCCTATATAAACTGATTTCAATGATAACTGGTTCACCCACTTCTAAATTCTGCCATAGTTTACCTTTAAAAATTGTTTTCCATTTTAAAGTGATAATTTTGAGGTCAATTTTTGTGATTTTTAAAAGAGAAATTTACAAATGAATCCTTAATGTTTTTCACTTTGGAGCTCTGGAACAAAAATAGCAAATGAGAGACTGAAAAAAATATGCAATGACAGCAATATGACTCAGAAGAATTCTTACATATGAAAGTATACTCATCATGCAATGGAACAACAGTTCTGTATAGTCTGTGATGTTATTGCATATCTGTAAAGAAACAACTTTAGAGTTTTTTGGAATAATTTATTGAAAGTCCTTTTCTTTGACCCAGATGACTTCCTGTTAACTTCTGCTGTGTCTTTTGTTTAATCAGTCAAATGATGCTAGTCAGGAGTAGACATTTTGTTGCAGTGAACTCTAGAGCAGGATGTCCAACTTTGGCAAACTTTTAAGACTTGTGAACTTCAACTTCCAGAATTCCCCAGCCAGCCAAGTCTTAAAAGTCTTGAAAGATGCCAAGGTTGGACACCTCTACTCTGAGAGTTTGCAAGAATTACAAATAGAGGCAGCCCCAGTTAACCATACAGACTTGCTTAAACAATAATAACAATAACTCTTTATCTGTATTAATTCTGAATAGTTGGAGTCATTTGTCTATCTTTCCAATACTGAACAATAAGTCTTTTGGCTGTAAGTAAAGTACAGAAATAGCCTTTTTGGTGTCAACTCCCATGTGATAGAGATAAGCTTCAAAAGGATTCAAACATCCAAAAATATTAAACCTCAAAGTTAAGTTAATGCATTCAATAACTTCTTTTCCAAACTGAATGATACATTTAAATAAAACTCGATTGCAATGAATTGATTCCACTGCATTTCCAACCTCATAAATGCAATGAAGTTGTTTATAAAATGTGTTTTGTTAAAAAAAAGATGTAATCTAAAAATCTATTGAAATTTTTATTTTTAAATACCTCTTTTTATTGGTTAAGTAAAACATGCAAATAAAGGGAAAAGGTAGGTAAGTAAGTAGGTAGGTAGGTAGATGATAGATAGATAGATAGATAGATAGATAGATAGATGATAGATAGGTGATATATCAGCCAATCCATTTGTAGCAAGGTGCTACAGCACTAATGTTCTATGTTTGATTCCATTTCTTTCCCGAAATGCCTGGAACTATTCGGCTATAAATTGTAGGCCTTTAATAGTCACTGTTATGAAACACTGTTCTCACAAAGAGTTTTAGTAACACATCTGCTGCATGCATATTGAGGTCATTGGAAATATTTGAACTTACATCCACCATAACTAAAAATGATGTGCCATAAATGATCCTTCAAAGTCTATATGAATTATTTGCTACATCAAAGTACACCATTTGCATAGGTAAAGTGCTATTTTTTTCCATCTTCAGGCAATATAAATAGTCTAAACAAGTCATTGCAAATGTTTAATTGATTGGTCTATGCATGGTCATCAAGCAAAATTACAAGTTGGTGTCTTCAACTTTACTGCTTCAAGATGTTGGCCCTCCAACACTTCAGATCCCACATAATGCTGCCACTGTCAAAGGTAAGTTCCCTATGTCACTGATAGGTAAAGATAAAGATTTCTCCTGTCTGGTCTGTCTGACTCTAGGCAGCAGTGCTCATCTCAGTTTCTTAGTTGATGGACCCAGCATTGTCCAAAGACATTTCCATGGTGATGTGGCCAGCATGACTATGCACCCAAAGGCACATGAAACGCTGTTACCTTTCCATAGAAGTGGTACCTATTTATCTATTTGCATTTGCATGCTTTCAAACTGCTAGGTAGGCAGGAGCTGTGGCAAGGACTGGAGCTCACCCCGTTGCATGGTATTTGGGTCTCAAACCACTTGATACCACTCCATAAACTGAGATTTTTACTGGGTATTTAAGCCCTTTTGGATTGATGTGTTGACTTTAGTCTTGGATCTCTCCTAGTTTCTTTAAATCATCCCAGTTGGAATGTGAAGACTCCTTTGAAAACGTGAAAGGAATCCCAATATGATCTGGATTTCTCATAATGTTTAAATATACAGCTCAAACATAATATTAGGCATTGTAGTTATAGTTTCCAAATTCTTCAACAAAGATTCCTGACCCAATCAGATCTTTCATGGACTACAAGTGGGAACAGAATAGGAATTAGAGAATAGGAATGATTTTCAATGAAAAGATGTTTAGAATGAAGTCCTCAGGATTCATGTTGGGACCAATATTTTTTAAATTATTCATAATATTAGGGATAGTAAAGATGGGTAAAGTGAAAACTCTAATATAATCTCTCCACATTGGTTGAATTAATCTTAAAATAGGGAATGCTGTTCAATATAAGCAAATGGAAATGTTGAAGATTAAACAGACATAAAAAGAAATGCAAACTACATATACATATTTAGTAGACAAGGACTGATCGGGAAAGGATTTCAGAAGTGTGATGGATGTTGCTACTGCTGTTACAAACAAGAAGAAGTTGAATAATCTGGAATAGAATAATTCTATGATGACTGGTATATAGTGTACAGTTCCAGTCATTACACCACAGACCAATAAAAGTCAGCTTTAGAAAATTAAAACACTTCAAATCATCACCCTTCTATATAAACTTATGACCTTCCTGATACACATGAATGGCCCTGTGCAATGTTAAATGCTGGACTAGACTATCCTTTAGCCTGGAGGGGCAGGGCCCTTTAATCTCAAGCAGTTAGGAATGACTAAGGTTGGATGTTCTGCCAGAAAATGGTCCTGGAATGCAGACAATAGAGTAGTTGCCAGTTTGACAAACAGCCATACTTTGGGGTGAAGCACAAAATATTTGGACATTAATGTATTTTTAACTCTCTTTCTTCCAAAAAAACTTCTTCAAAAATTCACCAGACAGAATACTTGCTAGACCTTGTGGTAAAAGCGAAAAGAGATTATTTTTGAGCACAATACCCAATTGGATGCAATAAAATAAAATAAAATAAAATATGGAGGGGGAATTCAACTAGAATGAGCCACTAGGGAAATTGTGTAGTTGTATAGTGCCACTTCACTGATAGAATGGTTTGCTAAACATAAGGCATTTCATTTCTATCGAATCAATGTTTACAGTTTGATTATGTCTGAGTATAAAGAAAAATAGTGATAGTACTTTAGCTAGCATAAGTTTTCCTTCATTTTATTTATTAAATATAAGGCAAATAAAATCAGATGTAACTAATTTAGAAAAAAGACAAAAAAAGAAGCCTCCAATTAAAAATTCCCTGGAAATCCCATAGCACTTTCCCCTTTATTTCTCATATTGATAGTCAAAATGAGCCCCTAGGAAACTATGAGATATGGTAGAGTTCTGAAGGTTTAAATTAAAAATCTTTACGATGTGGAATGTATAAACCAGAGGTCTTCAAACTTGGCAACTTTAAGACTTGTGGACTTCAACTCCCAGAATTCTCCAGCCAGCATAGCTGGGAGTTGAAGTCCACAAGTCTTAAAGTTGCCAAGTTTGGGGACCTCTGGTATAAACAGTCCAATGTAGGTGGAGCATGTATGGCATAATGAAGTAAAACAAGGACACTGCTCTGGAGAAAGTTTGAAAAAAAGAAGACCCAAGTAATGTTCATTTTCTTTTCAGGAACATAATTCTCTCACCAGGGTTCAGAGGCCCTGCCTGCTACATAATATACAAATAATATACAAATGCCATCAGGCATTCAATTGGAGAAAGCTATTATAGAGATCATTGTTCTCACGGTCTTTGTCGTATCACATCCTCAATTTCGCTAGCAGTTATGAAGCATTTTTTTGAAAATACTTCACCTCTTCTTGATAAACTTTCTTTACCCAAAGTTGTTGGATATATATATGTTGTTTTTTTTTACCGCTGCTACGGTAAAAACTTCTGCTAAGCAGAAGTTCTCAAATGTTCGGGTTACAGTTTGGTAGAAGAAGCTGTCTTATATGCCGAAGAGCTGGTTTAGAACTTCATGGACCAAAACTTCTCCAGCATCCCTTTCCCTTTCCGTAGAGTCCCAGCTGACACGTTAAGTACATTCTCTATTCACGTCCGCCCACTTCGCCCTCCAGTTTAGGGCGCCTTGCCGCCGTTCTTCCAAAGGAAAGGAAGGATGGCGGATGAGAAGCCTCCCCCCCCTCCCCGCCGCTGCTGGGTCACAAGCCGGAGGAAAGCAACCCCAAGGCTTCCTCGGTCTTCCGGAGAAATAGGATAGCCGGGGACCGGGGCTGCGCGGGGGTGGGGTGTTGGTACTACCAGAGACGTTGGGATGGGACTATGGGTGCGGCAGGACTTGCGCCGTTGAGCGCTTAACCAAAGAGCGCCCTGCTTCGAGAGGATCTCTAGTCTTGAAGCGGGGATGCAGCCTTTCGGCTGGCCATTTGGGGAGCCCGGTTTCGCCTTGAACTGCACCGAACTGGATACTTTATTGGCCAAGTGTGATTGCCGATGCCTTC
>QLTV01001684.1:2352483-2371627 GCA_003457575.1 Thermophis baileyi
CCTTTTTAACCCATTTTGCCTGAGGAAAAGAAGCTGCCTAATAGTTATGCACACCTTGATAGAGGGTGTTGATCTCCTTAGGCCACATCCTCTCTCATTACACAGATACACATCACCTGATATGCTTATATCCACTAAGCATTCAAGTTTATACAGCTTGCAGGTGGAAAATATGCATGACGATGATATGGTCAAAATACTCACTTGCCTAAAAATTGTGCACACGGTGTATATATACATACACACACACACACACACACACACACACACACACACACACACATACATATACACACATACATACATAAAAAGCACCTGGAGTAGCATTTGAAGAGATTTATGTAGGAATATAGAAACAGCAACTTGAGTGGTGTGGTGCCCTAGTGGTGAAGTCACTCGCCTTCTATTCAGAAGGTTGACAGTTCAATCCTAGGTAGTGGCAGATGTTTTTCGCCTAGGATGCAAAGAGCCGAGGTGGCGCAGTGGTTAGAGTGCAGTAGTGCAGGCTACTTCAGCTGCCTGCTAGCTGTAGTTCGGCAGTTCAAATCTCACCAGCTCAAGGTTGACTCAGCCTTCCATCCCTTCTTTGCCTATTGAGCATTCTTCCATGCCTATTGAACATCCTTCCATGCCTATTGAGCATCTGTGGGGCATCCTGAAATGGAAGGTGGAGGTGCGCAAGGTCTCTAACATCCACCAGCTCCGTGATGTCATCATGGAGGAGTGGAAGAGGACTCCAGTGGCAACCTGTGAAGCTCTGGTGAACTCTATGCCCAAGAGGGTTAAGGCAGTGCTGGAAAATAATGGTGGCCACACAAAATATTAACACTTTGGGCCCCATTTGGACATTATCACTTAGGGGTGTACTCACTTTTGTTGCCAGCAGTTTAGACATTAATGGCTGTGTGTTGCGTTATTTTGAGGGGACAGCACATTTATACTGTTATACAAGCTGTATTCTCACTACTTTACATTGTAGCCAAGTGTCATTTCTTCAGTGTTGTCACATGAAAAGATATACTTAAATATTTACAAAATGTGAGAGAGTGTACTCACTTCTGTGACATACTGTATTTTCTAAAACTCCTATCAACCTATAGATATTGCACCACTCCTTTGTGACCAGTTGTGCCCATTAAGTAAAATCGTGAACTGTTCTCTTGCCAGATGAATGAGAACAGCAGTTGAAAGAATGCATTTAAGACTCTTCCCCCCCCTTCCTATTTTAAGTGGTTTGGAAACCTAGTTACCATGGATTGGTGGAATGACCTATGGCTTAATGAGGGATTTGCAACCTACTTTGGACATCTAGGTCTAGACTACATTGAACATATCATGCCACTGGTAGGTGTGAATTAAACCAACCTTTCCTGTTGATCTTTCATTCAAACTCTGCCTTTACTTTTAAGTGCTTTTAAGTTAATGAAAAAACTATGTAATAGAGCAGGGGTGAAATCCAGCAGGTTCTGACAGGTTCTGGAGGACCGGTAGTGGAAATTTTGAGTAGTTCGAAGAAATACCACCTCTGGCTGGCCCCAGAGTGGGGTGGGAATGGAGATTTTGCAATATCCTTCCCCCAGGAGTGGGGAGGGAATGGAGATTTTGCAGTATCCTTCCCCTGCCACGCCCACCAAGCCACACCATGCCCACCAAGCCACGCCACGCCCACCAAGCCACGCCCACAGAACCGGTAGTAAAAAAAATTGGATTTCACCACTGTAATAGAGGCTCTAAGCTCGGAGAGACCTCTGTATTCAGGCTGCTTTATTTACTATGATATGAAATGGTGAATTCTTCCTCGTGAGAGGTTTTCAAACAGCAGCTGAATGGTCATCTGTTACGGTAGCAATATTGTATTTGAATCTATATTGAGCAAGGAATTGGATTAGCTTCCTTCCAACTTTATAATTCTATACGTATGAGCTTTGTCACAACTTTCTCCCTGCTTCTGTCACTGCTGAGTTGCTAGTGTTATGTGAGTCCTTATCTGCAGCCTGGTACAATGCAAATATAAGCTTACTATGCCTAACCCAGTTTTGTAAACTTTACCAATTTGCATATGCATTTTTGCATCAAGTACCATAACTGATTGCTTATCAAGTAATTTATAGTCATGGTGTACTCTTCCTCCTCCTTGTCTTAAATCACACATATTCTGTGTGTATACACTGCTATTTATTAAGTGCTGTAAAGCAGCACTTTAATAGATTAGAACTAATTTATGCTTCTTGTCTATTAGAGGTGAACGTGAAGGCTTTACTAGATGGTATAATAGGTTCAGTGAATAAGTGGATTAATTGAGATGGATAGAATTAACATTTATGCTTCCTTTCTGTATAGATTTTCAGTTTAAGCAAGTTTTTTTTGAGTTTGATATGAACAAGATTAATGGTGTTAGAAAGGAATGCAGAGAGAACTAAATACATTTATGAATGTTACCATAGAATTCTAAATTTGGGTTTGCATGAGTAAAATTAACATGTTATGGTTATTTGCAGGATAAACTCTTTAGCGAGCAGCTTACACTACCTATGTTGGCTAAAGATAATAAAGAATTAAATCAGTCTCTATCAGATACAGAAACCCGTCAAACAGATTCATTATTAGAACTGTTCAATACAGTCACTTACCATAAGGTAAATCATATATTATTGTAAATTTCATATATGATTCATAAATAGATGTAATGGAAGAATATTTTTTACAGTGCATGAGAAAAGTAAATTATTCTCTCGATGTTATAAGACAGAGTTCCCCAACCTTTCTGGGTTGGTGGCCTGGAGTGGGGGGAGGGGGGGGGAAGAGGGGATGATTTTTTGGGAGGGGCAAGTGCATGTGCACATGCATGTGAAAGCGCTCATGACATTCATGGTGATGTGAGTGCGAGTGGGGCTGCAAGCGTTCATGATGAGACTCGCAGTCGTTGGGCCATGAGCGCCCACAATGAGACTCGTGAGAGTGGGGCCAGGGGCGCCCATGATGAGGCTCACATGAATGGGGCCGTGGGCGACCATGATGATGCTCGCATGAGTGGGGCTGTGCATGCACGCAATGGCATATGCACCGGCCAGCCACTCACATGGCCCGGTGGCAATTAGCCCACGGCCCGCTAGTGGGCTGCGGCCCACAGGTTGGGGACCCCTCTTATCAGATCTCATAATCTGTATGAAAGTGAAACAATTTTGAATTTAGTACGTACCATTTTCATTCAGTGTATGTATTTAAAATATTTTGAATGTAATGTAAGTAAACATCTTCCTAAGTTTATTAATCTTTCCTCTCTGTGTGTCTATTTTAGGGGGCTGTTATCATCCAGATGCTTTCCAACTTTATGACTGAAGGATTATTTATCAAAGCACTGAATGTAAGTTTAGAAAATATTATAAATGTCTTATAATACATTACATTATATTGAAACTTTACAAACTAACCAATAATCACATTCTTGTTTTACTACAGTCATATCTGAGTGCGTTTTCCTTTTCCAATGCTGTCCAAGATGATCTGTGGACTCACATTCAAAAGGTAGTTAAATTTACAATGCATTTGCTAGACTTTTGATTTTAATAAATTGGGAATTGTGGGCTGTAAGTAAAAGGGATTTAAACTTCAGTCATGGCCATTGGATGCTCTATTCTCTGAAGTCAGCATCACCAATTGTTGCTGACAATTCTCCTTGAATCCCTTGGTTTTCAGATCTGGCCTATGTCTGGACAGTTTGTGGTCTTTTTAATGTGGCAATTAATGTATAGCTAATTTAAAACAAGTTTGTCAGTATTTGTATATGTCCACACATTTATTTCTCTTCGGAATAATCCCCACCTTCTGCAGGCAGCCGTGTACTCCATCCAGAAAGCAAAAGTACATTATAAAAAAATGTATGAAGTACATATCAATCTTGTGGCAGATTTTTGCTATAACTTAAGATATAGGAGATAAAATAGCTATAGGAAGAAAAATGCTCATTTGCACCAGATATTAGTTGCTATGCCCATGTGACTGAAAATAGGTAGATAACTTTTGCTACCTAACATGGATAGGGAAAAAAATGGTATTAGAGAAAATTAGAACTACCTTCATAATATCTGGGGAAGTTAATTCTGTCAGGATATAATGAGGAGTTTAGTCCCACAGAGGAAACCAACATTGGCTCATTATTGACAATCCCATTATCCAGACTAAAAAACAAACAAAAATGAGGGGAGGGGGAGATTATGGCTGATTTTAGTAGGGCTTTGTAGAAAGCAAAAGTTTCTGGATTTTCTTCTTAGCCATTTCTTCATCTTCTAAGTCCCAGCTGAATTTTAGAAAAATGTTCCTTCAAGCTTAATTTTCTCTGGCTTTTATATACTGCCTCTCAGATTGTATTAATTCTAGTTTCCATTTAGCCTCTTGTTAAAATTGTCCCTTTTGTAAGAGTAAGGAACACATGTCTGTCGTGTGGCAGTAAGATTTATGTTCCTCTGATAATCTCTCCTTATGATGGGCAGTGCCATGTATTCATTGTTGTGTTAGTGTGGGGACTGGAGCAAACTATACTGACTTTACCCATGTTTTGCTCTCCCAGCCTTAATATTGCACACATATTAGTACTTGGAGTGTTTCTATTGTATTGGATGTGAACAATAACATGGAAGCCTCTTTTTAAGCTTTGAGACTCACAAAGAGCCTCAATTATTTTTCTAGAATTTCTTCTGTGGGTTTACCAATAAAGGAGAATATTTGTAGCTCGGGGTTAAAATGAGGGATTGCTTGGTACTCTCTGAGCTTGGTTGTTTTCTTGCAGGCATTTCATTACTCAAACTAGGTAACATTATTAGTGCATCATCACAAGAAAACAATCAAGCTCAGAGAGCACCAAGGACCCCTCATTTTGTGGGTGTAGCAGATAGGGAAATGCACACAGTTTTGATAAGCTGTGTAATGTTGTATATGGAAGAGTTAAAATATTTAATAGAGCATAAATATACCTTTGACCTGCACAACAATGACTGAAAATTTATAGAGCTTGGATAGTGTCTGAGAGCGGTTTGTCATCGGATTAATCCTTGTTTCTGATTAGTGGTTAGTAACTATAATAGTGTTTTTGTATAGTGACTACAAGATGGAACAACTTTAATCTGAAACACAGGTTCAACATAGCAACTTTAAACTGACTTACAGAAATATTCCATTAGTTTATTCATGTTTAGCTGATTTGTATCCTGCTTTTCGAAGTGTCAGAATCCTTTTCCAAATATCTGTCCTAACAACATCAACCTTATGTTGTAGCCTGGGTAGAGAGAGGGTGCTACATCATCCAATGAGTTTCTGCAACTAAGTATAGAACTTAACCTCACACTGAAGCAATACAGTCATACTGAAGCATATAATTTGCCTGCATCACATTGGCCCTTAAATATACCTTTTTGTGCCACTAATAAATCGGTACCAGTTCATTTGATTGGTACCAAATGAAGAATATGCCCTTGTAACTATGCATTACAATTAACACAGAGTGTGGCTCTTTATTAAGCAAGATAGAAGTCTGAGTCATAATTGAATTTCAGAACCTTGGATAGTTCCAATAATCAACTATCCTCTGATAATATATTGAGCTGATTTAGATTACAGTATCAAGATTATGTTCCTTTTTTGAAGATCAAAATGTTGATCTTCTAATTTGGAGATTAGCCTTTTATCCATTTTCCATCAGTATCTTGTGTGATGTTGCAGTTCTGAAGAAAGTCTGCATCTCTGCCAGTACCTAAGGAGATTCTTGCTTAAGAGTGCTTTCTTTGACCAAAGTCCAACTCACAGCCATTGATTCAGCATCTAATTCAGCACTTTCACTGCTTTCATGTTGCAAGAGACATGGTTGATGAAAATTGATCTGCAACGTGGACTTGATCTCAAAACTGCTGGGATTTGAACGATTCATGTTTCTTGAAAGTTTCTATATATGTATTTAACATAAAAACTGTATTTTAATCTTGAACATTTTTTGGAAGGTAATAGATGAGCAAAATGACTTCCAGTTGCCAACATCAGTAAAAATAATAATGGATTCTTGGACCTGCCAGAAGGGCTATCCACTCCTGACAGTAGATTTCTCAACTGGCAATATTAGCCAGGAACCATTTTTTGCTGAAAAAGGAGAACACAACTCAGAGTACGTGTTTTTTTAAGTAATAATAAGAACAATGTAAAGACTTTAAATAGAGATTGAGTGAATGTGTAAAAATAGGGCGCAAATACTAGTTGATGTGTTTGGTGCCATTCCAAAAAAATTGGAAAAGTATTTGAACACAATAAGAATGGATAGAATCTCAGTTCTCATCAATTACAAAGGTTGCATTACTTGTAACAGTGTGCGCAGGTTTGTGTGTATGTGTGTAGACAGACAGACAGACAGGCAGGCAGGCAGGCAGACAGACAGACAGACAGACATACATATATTAACTTTCCTAGATCCTTAGGAAAGATCCAATAGTCAAAATTACTAAATCAGTCAGAACTGTGTGGTAAACCATATGTAAATACAGATGATGGTAATATGTTTTGTGTGAATTTTTTAAATATATGATCTGCAGGTTTTCAACGATAGAAATAAGTTCAGTTGGCACCCTTTCCCAGTACAAACTATTTTTTCTTTGAACACAATTTGTTATTTTCTGCAGCTCCCAAATCTGCAAACTATATTTGTGCTTACCCTCTGAAACAAAGTTGGAAATTTGTTTCTCAGGCATTACTTATAAATGCCAAAATGAATCTTATATTGCATCTAGCAGGAATATGGAATTCAGCTGATTTTTTTATTGTACAAACCATAAATTGGAGAATCACCCAAACTGAGTTGATTCATTATGCTTTAATCTGTATTAAGTTATTAGAGGGAATGTGAATTAGAAATAAAGTAAACAATGGAGTTTAGAGCCAGGACTTAATCTGAGGCTAATAGTGTCTATAATACCATTTATTTTTTTTAAAGAAAATATAAGCGTAAATATCCTTCAGCTGTCAGGCCATGTTTATTACTATCACAGTCCTTATTTTCAGCAGCTTGCATTGAATGTGTAAATATTTATATGAGAATGTAATCAAATATCAGTCACTGACTATGCTAGATGGCCTTAAGGAAGTTACAAAAGAAGTTTTCTAATATTCTAGCTGGAAATATAGCATTTTTAAACAAACACACTACAGAAATATAAAGCAGCTTATGTTGTTGGGTTGAAACCTGGAAAAAGCTGGCATTAATAGATTTGTCTCAGCTGTGTCATTGGAATGCAGCATGTACTCAGCTGAACAAGAGTTAAAATTACATAGTAGAACTTTCTTATCTTTGCAATGTGCCTGTTTCATGAGAACAGGTTCTGTGGAATCAGTACTATTTATTTCCATACAAGGAGTATGACTTAGAAAAGAAACTTTTGAAAAGAGAAATTCATGAGCATAATTGTGCATTCAATTGTCAGGTATAGAAAGTGAAGGTTTCTTATACACTTATAGATATTACCCTATTAGAGGTAAGAAAGCCCCATGCATATTTGCATTATATTAGGCTTAAATTTAGATAAAATCCATTGAATTCAACTACACACAAAAGTTCCAGTTCACAATTGCACAGTGGAGTGTGAGTTATGCAGCTTTTAGGTATAAACAGAAATTGCATTGCACATTTGAACTAAAAATTTCCCCCCCAAAAAGAGAGTTTTTTTCTCAGAACTTTTTTTCTTAATTTATATAATAGCATTTGAATAGTATTTTACTTTGGTTTATGGATTAATTATCAATTGTTATTTTTATTAAGTAGCACATGGATTATTCCTATTTCTTGGATAAGAAATGGAACATTACAACCTTTAGTATGGCTTGATAAACGTAGTAGTAAGTATGTTTTCCTAAATTTAAGAAAGTCTTTACTGTCTGGAATATATGATTCTGAACTTTTGAAAGAAGCAAATTACAGCCAAAATATCGATGATGAGTTATTGTAATTTCCTCTGCTTTCCATATAGGTTCTTTAACAGAAGAATTGGGGAGGTGGTGGTGGGGGAGCAGGAATAATGAACAATATAGGCATGTTAGAGAATGGCAACAAGAGTTTGATTAAAAACCATTTGAGACTCCTGGTAGAAAAGAAACTGGAAAGCAGCTGAGAAGAGAATTAAATAGCAATAGCAATAGCACTTAGACTTATATACCACTTTACAGTGCTTTACAGTCCTCTCTAAGCAGTTCACAGAGTCAGCATATTGCCCCCAACAATCTGGGTCCTCATTTTACCCACCTCGGAAGGATGGAAGGCTGAGTTAACCTTGAGCTGGTGAGATTTGAACCGCCGAACTGCAGCTAGCAGTCAGCTGAAGTAGCCTGCAGTACTGCACTCTAACCACTGCGCTACCTTGGCTCTGTAGGTGATTAGAAAGGCACTTTAAGAGAGTAAAGCTTAGTTTAGGACAGATATAGTGAATCTCTGTCCTATTGTGTTGGTACAACCAAGGAACTGTGGCAGTTATGTCCTTTTCTTACCAAAAGCCAATTCTTCCATCTTTGGCTAGGAAAAGGGATAAAGGGAAAATGGATGCTGCAATCAGCAATCCACTTATTACACTTTTACATCTTTCAAAAGATGGAAAAAGAATTTCAGTGCTCTAAACGGATCCAAATATTTTAGTGTGATATGATTATGAAAAAAATTGTATCAATGACTTGCATCAATGTTATGGTTTTGAGAACTATACAGTATATGGGTGGGCAATGTGATAAGCTGCACTTGGTCTATTTGCTTCTTTTTCTTACATTAGAAATTATGCAACATGTCATCATGAGCATACGTAGGGCAGTATTAAAAAATGTGCTAAGTTTACTTCCTTTCATGTGCTTACAGAAATATTTCCTGAAATGAAAATATCAGATTCAGCACAAGATTGGATTGTTTTAAATGTGAATATGAGTGCTTACTATAGAATCAACTATGATCAAAACTATTGGAGAAGATTGGCCAAAGTGCTTGAAGATGATCCAAAGGTATGATAGTTTTTAATCATGAATATGTACTGTAGATGATTATTATAAGAATGATTATGTTATTCTGCAGTACAGCATTTTCTCAAGGCACATTGGATCATGATTTTCCTTCATGGTGTTTGTTCCATTACTGGAGGTTTTAAAGAAGAGATTGGACAACCACTTGTCTGAAATACAATAAGGTTTCCTGCTTGAGCAAGGGGTTGGACTAGAAGACCTGCAAAGTCCTTTCCAATTCTGGTATTCTGTTATTTGGCTAATTCTGGTCATAGAGAGAGCCATATTCCTAAAGTAGATGAGCCTAGGGATAATTCTTGGAATGTCTGGGAATTTTAGGAGTCAAAGAGCACAAGCATTTGCAAGGTTTAAGGTATCCATTTTATTCTTAGTGTCCATTCCTACACAAAAATGTCAACTTTTGGTATGAATTAAATCCATATTCTAAAAGGCAATAAAGAATATAATCTCTTCCAAAATGTCTTAAGTGAAAGGAAAGTTCAGAAGGATGTAGTCCTGATAAAGATCACTGAATATAATTTATGGATTGAGGACATGAATGATACTAGTATATTGTTTTATATAACCATGGATTTGGCTTCCTACATGTCTATGGGAGGAAGGAAACAGAAATGAATCAGGAAAAAACATACACATATACTGATGGATTTAATACACCCATTTTAATTATATTGTTCCAGCAGGCATGTCAAGGTCTCAGCAGTCTGGCACGTTTATCTTACAGGAATGAGGAAATGGGTAGCCTATATTCTTTGTGCATGTATGTCATTTAGAGATTCCATCAATTGGTAAAGTTTAGGAGATATTTTGAATGACTAGCAATATTACAATTTCAAATTGGAACCTGTCGTATATTTTTTTTAAAATTCACATTGAATTTTCAGATCAATATAATAAATGTTTTTAGGAATCTGAAGAAGTATTGCAGATACTTTGAACTACTACTGTATGAAGACTTGAAGATAACAGTTTTAAATAAACTATAATACATGGGTATCTTTGCAGGCTATTCCTTCTGTCAGCAGATTACAGTTAATGGCAGATGCCTCTCATTTGATTTGGTAAGTTATGCACTATAGTTGGTTTTTCTACATTTATAATTGAGTTCTGAATTCATTCTGCATCTGATCTCCTTTTTAAAAAATCTGATAAATTTTTCTCTACACTTTTCTTCTTGCACCATCTTTGAGTTTCAAGTGCAGGTAGCACAATGTACCACATTCCATGGATCCTTTGATCAACTGGATTAATCAACAAGAGCTGAGGAAAGAAATAGGCATGAATTTTAAACTAATGGACCTTTAATACATATTGCAGTGTCCATAACACTTTTGAAATACCTTTCCTAGCCTTGGTGATTAGAGAACTCAGCACTATGAAAGAGTTCTGCCCTTTACCTTAACTTAGTCCCTGAACCAGTGTGAATCCACAAACAGAAGGGGTGTGTGGTAATGTGAACCAATTTCTGTAGCCATATGCGATTTCTTCCTTACCACTTTACTTAGGAGATTGCACCTGTGCACAGGAAAGGTGGACAGTCTTTGGAGGCTGGGCAACTCCTACAGAAACTTTTGAAAACAACACAAGTGTGAGATGATGTCTAAGGCTACTTATACAGCACTTATTCAGAAAAAAAAAACGTTTTTATACAAATATTATGAATGCATAAGAGAAAGAAATCTTTAACAAGGTTGCTGGGAACAAGGAAAGTTTATTATTATCCCTTTACCCACTTTTCAGCTACATGGTACAGTTTTTTTCTCACTATAAATGGGTAGCAAAATGGGTAGTTGAAAATAGGTCACAAGCACTGGGGGAAAGGACAGAACTGCTACAGTTCCTTGGGCAGCAGAAAGAGTGACAAAGAGCAATGGGTTAGCCAGTTATCTTCACCTTTACATTGAATGGCCTCTTGCCTGATCACAGCCAATATACATTTTCACAATACATTCCAGGCTGTTTATTGTAGGAACAGATCCCTCAGAATTCAGTCGCTTTACTGTTCTGTCTGTGTGGAGTTGATGCTATGTAATGCAGTCCTAAGTATTTATACTCAGATGTAAATCTCATTTAGGGCTTCCTACTAAAAGTATTTAAGACTGCAGCCTTGGCCATGCACATGCCTCTCCTGCCAATCATTCTTACTGGCATTTTTGAATCTGCATTCCAAATGTATACTTTCTATCCTGCCTCTATCCTGTTTCTTGCTCCTGCCCTTTTTCTGCTCCAGCTCTGACCCCAGACCACCTGCCTTTTCTGGCCTCAGCCTGCTTCCTGATCCAACTCAAGTCCTCGCCATTCATAAGCTTTTGAACTGTGAGTATATCTTGAATTCTGCCAGTGTTTTCTTCTGTCTGGCTACTGACTCAGAAGCAAATTAAAGATGAAGTTAAGAGGTATTTCCAGATGGACAACTCCTGAACTAATAAAATATATTGTGTTCTTTTCCTATCTTTTCTTCTCTAATGGCTTTTATGCTGAATGTCTCAACTTGGGAAAGGTTGTGATAGATAATGATACCTGGACATCTCTAAATTCTGTGAATGGGACGGGGAAACTGCCTAATAAGCCGCCCAGAGTCCTTTGGGAGTTGGGCGGCGTAGAAATACAATTAATAAATAATAAATAAATAATAATACATTTTTCCTCTGCAAAGACCTCTAGTGTCACTACAGTTTTGAAGGCAATTTAGACCATTTCAGATGCAACGCATATATGAAGTGGTGCTCTGTACAGCATTCTGATGTTGACTGCAATCAAGTAAATTGGGAAGGTGCTTTGCAGAATTTCTTACATGATTTTATTTACAAAAGGTTATTGTATCAGTAGTAAGGTTATAAACTACAAGCAGTTGTTTTATTTCTGCAATCCCTATATTTTTCATTCGTGCTTTTGTTTTCCTTGTTCCCAGTGCTGTTGCTTTACCCCCAGGTCTTCATCAAAATATTTGTATATATCTTAGTGTTTGCAGATCAATAATCTGATTCATCCCAAAAGTGTTCTAATGTAGCAAGCACTGAAAAAACATGTAGAGCGGGACAAGATCGATTCCAAAAGTTGTCAGACCTCTTAGTTTTACAACTCCTCTCCTTTTAAAAGACAGTTCTCTGGTATAGGTTTTGATGGCTTTTAAAGTCATGCCCCAGTGAAATCATATTGTCTAAAAGGAATATTCATTTCAGCTTCTTTCAGTTAACATGGCATGGAAAATTAGCTTTGTATGTGTTTGTGTGTTTTAAAGCCTTTTTTCTCAAATGCCATTTCTTTGGTTGATCATAATATCGTTGAAGCTATTGTTGAATGCACTCTTTTTCAGGATTTAAAAACTCTCCTAAGCTATGGTAGGACTGGCAATCTCTGCTAATTACTAAAATTTCAGAAAGTACAAATGTTGATACCTTCCAAAGTGAACTATATATATGTTACTCCTACCAAACAGCTTTTTTAAATGTCACTGCTCTTATTTATATGTTCTTGTGTATATGTGTATGGGTTCTGTTTTACAAACTTTATAAGTCCATGTAATACTTGTTCATGATTAATATATATAGAAGGGTTGTCTGTAGGGTTCTAATTCTGCTATTCATCTAAAAGAATGTTAATGAGATTTATGGAAAAGTATTTGAGAACCACACAGTTAAATATGACTTGTTTTAAATAGGTCCAATCACACTGGATATGAAACTCCACTGTATTTAACTAAATACCTTGAAAAAGAAGATGATTCAGCAGTGTGGACAATGGCATTGCATGCACTGGGCATTTTCAAGAGGGATTTTCTTCTGAGAGATCCTGAATTATTTCCAGTTTTAAAGGTAACTGAAATGGATGCTGGAATTGACTATATTCATTCTAAATATTCTCAACATCCTAAGGGAAGAAAGAAACTAAGTAGTGATCTGTTCTGTTCTGGGGCATTTTGCAAAATGTTACAAACTAACATTTAGATTTTGATAAAAATTATACAATCAGAAGATCTCTCTCTCTCTCTCTGTGTTTGTATGTGTGTGTTTTCTTTCTTTTTTTAAAAAATGACCCTGTAGTTCCTTAGTTGGGGCAACTGAGTGGAGCTGAGCATTTACTGGTTGGATGCCCTTCCTGATGCCTATGTGGAGATTGCAGCAGATATTTTTTTCTTTGTGCCCTAAGAGAGAAATATCTGCCACTACCTAGGATTGAACTCTCAACCTTCTGAGTGGGAGATGATCATCTTCACCACTAGGCCCCTCCCGCAACACATATATATTCTCCTAAATTCAAGTACAGGGAAATGGAGGCACATTTGGAGAATATATTGGAGATGGCGACCCTTTGAGAGCTGTATGCAACGAAATTTCATTTTTAATGTATGCCAATTAGTGTACATTCAAAGTGACAATAAAGTTATTCTATTCTATTCTATTCTATTCTATTCTATTCTATTCTATTCTATTCTATTCTATTCTATTCTATTCTATTCTATTCTATAGAAATTATTTTTCTTTGAGAGAAATAGAATAGGAAAGTGTCTTTATAATAAGAAATATCAAACCTATAGTTAAGGAATAAGTTTAATAGGACTGACCATAGTTCCTCAAAAATGTGTTCTTTCCATATTTTGAGCATTTTGATTTGCCACTGGTCAAGGATCAGTGTCTTTTCCCAATTATAAAATAATGTCTTTTTCTTTTCTTTAAAGCGATATTTATTACCACGAATAACACCAATATATCATAACTATGCAAATCTTCTTCGTGAGAGCCCTGAAGCATTGGATATGAACCCATTCACCAAGTAAGGTCTTAAATATGATTAAAATATCCAAGACCTTGTTGTTAAATACAAAGTAATAATGAGTTTCACTGATATCAGTGAAATTCCTTTCCAATTAATATGTTCAAATAAATATAATTTATATACTTCATACTACCAGTAAGCATTTCCTCTGTAATATCTACACTCCATCCTTTTATTTTTTATAAAATAGCCACATACCAGTAGTGTTGTCATCAAATTGTCTTCAAACATGTTTTTAGTTCATGGAAAATCTTGCTTAGATCAGGGATTAACATTTCTTTTATTTACTTATATTTTAGTGCTTTTAAAATAACAATAGAAAAAGAAAAGGAATAAAACACAAAAGTAATTATAATGCAGATACATACATTCTCAAAAAAGAAAAAGTGCGTAAAAAGATTTTTTTTAAATGAAAGAAAAAAATACAATAGAAAAAAACCTGATGTATAATATGTCATTCTATATATTCTTATTTAATGTAGGCATTATGCAAGTACATGTATATTTATTTCTAAAACATTAGTATAAACTATCGTTTGTGTTTAAACTATTGCGCTTGTATAAATGAGTTCCAGATTTCATTATACAAATAAATTTCTCCATACAAAATCTACATCTATAGGCAATCCACTCAGCGATGGCAAGTGTAATCAGGTCTTCAATCCACTGAGTAAATGGGGCCGTACATTTATCATTCAAATGCTGCAATATCAGTCTTTTGACCACAGTAAGGCACAGAGAATCCACTTACATCATACAGTTGTCCAATTCCACATAATATGTATGTAATTGAAGAGAATATTGTCTTCTGAAAAATTTAACTTTTGTCACAGTCACATTTATATAATCCACTACTTTCTCTGCAAATTTAGTAAGTGTAAAACATTGTAAAAACATGTATTTTTAAAAAAGCATTGTCCGTATAACATTTCCAACAAATCCTGTTTATCCAAGTACAATGGGGTTAATAGTTTTTTGATTGACATAGGTGTAGAGATAGAGGTCATTTGGAGGTTATGTGCAGCAAACTGCCTACCTCAGAAGGGCCTCAAGTACCTACATGATCTCACTCAGTTCCCATGATTTCACCCCGTTCATATTGCCTGGATGAAGCAGGGCACTATCTCTGGCTGGTACGTGATCTCATCTAGGTTGTATTAACAGGATGTAGGATGTTCTTAAGGATTGGCAAGGAGAATTCACCAATGAAAATGCTGTTGCTCTTTGTTACCTTTTGCTGCTTGTAAAACTGTATATAAGCAATAAACACTGTGAGGGCAGTCAGACATCTTGGCATCCTGCAATGACTGGTCTCTAACTCCATCACATAGGGTCTGACACTTTAAAAAAAAAAATCAGAATTGTACACATTGGTGGAACCAGTAATTTATAGATTCCACACACCCCCTTCCAGGTTTTTGGTGGGTTTTTTTTTTCTTTTTAATTTTGCAGGGTTAGAGATATCCTTGTTTTTTTTAACCAAACGTATCTTTTCCTTGTGTCAAAATGGCAGGAAATTATAATTGCCAGGAATGGTTGGAGAGAGGTTTAGGCAGAGCAAAGAGCATTTAGGCCTTGGGCCACCCACTGTTTATATCTTACAGCTGTGTGTATATGTGTGTTGACTGTGTGTAATAGTGTACTATGATGTTGCAGGAATTGAATCTTTTTAGTCTCTTTCCTTATTAAGTGCTCTTTTATTGTATACGTGGTCCTTGTTTGTATAGATGTACGGTTAGTCATGTAAATAAACAGTGTATATCATTATATTTGTTTAATTCAATTTACATGCTACCTGAGTCCAAACTGACTCTGGTTGGCTTACAATAAAGTAAGTAATAAAAACACACTACAAAACAAAGCAGAACTGATCATACCAGAAAGTGAAATGTTTTATTTATTTTGTATTGCTTTT
Source organism: Thermophis baileyi (assembly GCA_003457575.1). NCBI lineage: Eukaryota > Metazoa > Chordata > Lepidosauria > Squamata > Dipsadidae > Thermophis > Thermophis baileyi. The sequence continues at coordinate 2,368,205 of QLTV01001684.1, forward strand.
AAAATGACAAAAAAAAAGAAAAACAAAACACAAAGATAATTATGATAAAACACTGCTTTACTTTTTTTTTTTTTTTAAAAGCGCTTTCTCTGTATTTTTCCTTTCCTTTGACAATGTCTCTATTTTTGTCACAACAAAAATTCATTAAAGTTAATGAAGGAAGAAAAATCTATAAAGTTCACCTTCATGATGAAAGGCAGAAATATTAACTCATCAAATTTTCCAAATTATTTATTCAGTCAAGACCAGAGGAGATGGACTACCAATATGACCTTGCAAACAAGCCCAGGTGCTAGAAATATGCATTAAATAGTATTGATTCTTTGATGTAATGCACTGTATTTAATATATTTCTCTTTGTTTTTCACTTTTGTTTTTCTTTGGAGATATGGTATAGAGGGAATTCTTAGAACAGCATGCTGGTTTGGGCTTCGCGACTGTTTAGACCTAGCTTCTGAATTCTTCAACAAGTGGATGAACAATTCCAAACATGAGTAAGTACAATTTATTCCCTCATCCTTATTATAAAATGTGCTCTTTTTCCATAAAACATGTTCTAAAGCTGTGTAAATACTAGACAATTATTGTAAAAATAAGCACAAAATGTACAGAGAAGAAAAACAAAAAACAAAGCATTGGGACAGAACAGAAGTAATAAATCCTAAATAAAATCCTAATAAACCATATGGATAGAAGCTGAAAAACAACACTGCGTGCTTTAGGGATTCTATCATTTTCACCACACAAAGACAGAAAATGCAACTTATAATGCATATCCATGTAAATTAATTTTGTGCAAGAAGGGTCTAATTGGGTATAGTAGATGACTACTATTGGAATAACTGAAAATATGTATTTGTGAAAACATAGAATGCTCTCTACTTAGAACTGTATTAATCACAATTATTAGTTTCATCTCTTTATATTAACAGGTTGTTTTATTTATAATTGCAGGGTTCCTGTTTGTTTTAGCTCAACTATTTGTTGCTATGGTGTTTGGATGGGGAATGAAGAAGAATGGGAATTTTTATGGACAATTTTTAAAAAGAATGAGATCGATGATGCATACAAAACCAATATATTCTTTGCCTTGAGTTGCACTCGCATTCCATGGTTACTTCAAAGGTGATTTAATTAATGTTTGCACTGACTGAAAAAATAATTCATGATTTCACAAGCCAAAGGCAATAACGTTACATAGTTCATTCACTTCTTGCTAGATATGGACTTAGTGATTCCTTAAGTTCATGATCGTATAATTATTTATTCTTTTTTTAACAAAAAAATAGTTGTAAACATGAATGTTTGCTTAATAGTTGAATGGTGTCTATGTTAACATTCCTTTCTCTTGATAAAACAAAAAACTACAAAAAAATGCTGCATGTTAAGGCTGGAGTTCCATTTTTCAAATTTCTTTGTTCATTTCTTTGTTAGTAACATCACTTTTATGAATAAAGTTACATTATACATACCTAGAAATTCTCACTTTGGCACATTTTTCAAGAATGTATTTTCAGATGATTAAATTGGCAAAACCAAAACATTTTTAAAATCATGTCTCCAAGATAAATGTAACAAATATAACAAACATGAATAAATTCATGTAACAAATTCACAATTGGTCTTATCTGCATCCTCCTGTGCATTTCTTTGATTGTCTTTCTTACAGAAAACTTAATCTTACTGTTTGACTGAAAATAGAAATCTGACTGTAGCAGTATTTTTCAACTTTGGGAGCTTTAAGGATGCTGACTGGAGGATTCTGGGAACTGAAGTCCATACATCTTAAAATTGCCAAGGTTGATAAACACTAGAGTATAATTTTAAAACTTCTAAAATAAGGATCCTTGTCTATCTCCTCAGTTGTCTGGTTTTTTTTAGAAGAAACTATCTACAGCGCAGTTCCATAATTGGAGGTGGCGGTAGTGGTTCATATGCTTTTAAAGGAAAAACATTGTAGTGACTTTGTGAATGTATCAAAGCTTTGGTGGGTCTTGCACTCAGTTGTTCAAGACAAGCTTTCTCTGAAGTTTCCAAATGTAACATTACAAAATGCATCTGTAATTCCTATAACAATGGTAATTTTGTAGATCCCACCCCCATTCTTTCCATTGTTTTTAACTGATCCCAATTATAATTGTATGTTTAGTATCGTTTTAGAAATGAATTTTCTTCTTACAAATGTTTATTATGAATAAACCTCTGTGCAGATACTTGCATTATATCCACAACGATGAGACGAATCCACCAGATATGACAGTCGAAGCAGTCCGGTATGTGGTCGAGAATGAGATTGGATATTGGACAGCATGGACATTTGTATCAGAAAAGTGGTCAGATCTGCCCATTAGGTAATGACAGTCAAGTTCCATGTCTTTGGGGTTGGGGGAGAACATTTGTCCTGAAATATTTTATTCCATTATGCATGATCAACAGAATTAGACATCAACATTTAGCAACAAAAAACCTGTTCCCTTATTTATTTATTTATTTTAGAAAATCTAAAGAGCTACACTATAGTTAGGCAGCAACACTTTGGTATGAATCCAGAAAAATTATTCTATATATCCATTTATACTGGGACTGTAAACTCACAGAAAGCTGGGAAGTAATTTGTATTAATCTCTTTTCTATGCAACCTGAGAGTGTTATTCTTTTCTTCTCCTATTAGCATTCCATGCACTGAAATCTAGATGTGGTTAGGCTCGCTAGATTTACTCAAAGCTACATGGGCTGAGAAAGAATCAGATCAAGTGCAGTGTGAACTTTCCTTACAGATGTTTATTTAGAAAATGTATATAGCTACCCATCTTAAGTACATAACCCTAAATCAACCTGTTTTAACACTCCAGTTTTATTCTTTCAGAGTAAGTTTGAGTAAAAATTGAAAGGTGAAAATATTACAGCACAAATTTAGCATCTTCTCAAAATACTTTTCCTTTATAAAAAGTAACAATGCTCTTGGTTATAGGTTCACACTGCATGCTCTCATGACCACTGTCACTACTGACATCCAAATGCAAATGGTAAGTGGAATGAGAAAATATAGCGTAATGAGGTAACAAAAAGCATTTGCCCTGAAATGGAAGAGTTCAATTATTTTTATACCAAAGGCTGCACTTAGCATTTGAATGGCATGCTGGGCAGGGGTGAAATGTGAAAATTTTCCCTACAGGTTCTGTGGGTGTGGCTTATTTTGTGGGTGTGGCTTGAGGTCTGGTGGGTGTGGCTTCAGGTGGGTGTGGCTTGGTGGTCATGTGGCCGGATGGGTGTGCTTGGTTTTCATGTGACCGGATGGGTGTGACTTGGTGGTCAGGTGACCAGGTAGGCATGGCCAAGTCGATGTCACAAAGAGCTGAAAAAAAAACCTTTTACACTTTACACACACACACACACACACACACACACACAACACACAACAAC
>QLTV01001684.1:2381799-2398069 GCA_003457575.1 Thermophis baileyi
TGTTCTGGTCGCACCACGAGGCTAATTGTTCAACCTCCCGTCTGTATTCATCTTTGTCTCTAATGAGACCAATCACTGTTGTATCATCTGCAAACTTCAGTAGTTTAACAGATGGATTGTTTGAAATGCAGTCATTGGTATACTGTATAGAGAGAAGAGAAGTGAATAAATAAATAAATAGCAATAGCAGTTAGACTTATATACCGCTTCATAGTGCTTTACAGCCCTCTCTAAGCGGTTTACAGAGTTAGCATATTGCCCCCAACAATCTGGGTCCTCATTTTACCCACCTCAGAAGGATGGAAGGTTGAGTCAACCTTGAGCCGGTGAGATTTGAACCGCTGAACTGCAGCTAGCAGTCAGCTGAAGTAGCCTGCAGTGCTGCACTCTAACCACTGCGCCACCTCGGCTCTTTAAAGTGAATAAAGCAATAAAAAAGTCATAACAAGATCCACAAAATTGGGAGTGGTTCCTGAGGTTAGTCCTGCTGATAGAAAGGAAAAGCCTACTTTCACTTAACAGATTTTGAAGCACTGTTAAAAGGTAACAAATTGCTATTTCAAAAATATTCCTGAGCTTTTTTTTCAAGGTAGGACCTTTGTCCACAGCGATTTGCGGAGAAACAACTTATTCCACTAAAGCCAGAGCTTTTGTGTTTGTGTGTATTTTTGTTACAATCAGTAAGTGGCTACCTGCATATGGTAGGAAGATAATTTGATTTTTCTATCACTTAAAAATAAAACACTGTTTGCCTTGGAGTGCTACAGGGAGAGTGGGGTTTGCTGTTCTTTAAGTTGATACATAAATCTTAGGCTTTAAATCATCATCTACAATTAATAGCAATAGCACTTAGACTTATATACCGCTTCATAGTGCTTTACAGCCCTCTGGGTCCTCATTTTACTGACTTCAGAAGGATGGAAGTCTGAGTCAACCTTGAGCCGGTCAAACTCCTGGCAGCGAACAAGTCTGCATTCTACCACTGCACCACCACGGCTCCTGGTGGTAATATGTCCATTTACTCAACAGAAAGAAACCCTGAAGTTTAAGAGAAATCAACCAAAAGAAAAAGTAGACTGAAAAAATGTAAAGTCAAACATTTTATGAAACCAATCCTGAAGATTCCCTCTCTCTCTCCAAAAAGGGGGGGGGGAGAGAGAGACACACATACACACAGAGACAGATTTACACGTGTGCGCAAACATAAACGCATGCACACACACACACATTCTCCCTCTGCTGGTTGGTTGAGTGAGAAATAAAACCCAGCCCCATAAATCCATGCTCTTGGTTTTTAACCTTTATTTAATATTAATTTTATTTATTTATCTTAATTTTAATGCTTTGAATGTTTTTATATTTTATGATTTTATACCATTGTAAGCAGGGGTGGGTTCTAACTTTCCTCGCTGCCGGTTCGCTTCCTCCTGTGCCGCGTGGCAGCGCTCATGCGCAGTGCCTAAATTTTTTTTTTAAAAAAAACCAGCCGAAAACAAGATGGCGACACATGCGCAGTGCCAGAAACTCGGCTTCTGCGCATGTGCAGAAGAAAAAAATAAAATAAAAAAAAAATCCAAAGAAAAAAAGATGGCAGGTTGCTACTGGTTCGGGCGAATCGGGAGGAACCCACCTCTGATTGTAAGCCACCCAGAGTCACTTTGGCTAGTGAGGCGAGCAGCATATAAAATAAATAAATATATCAAACTTAAATATCAGTTGATACATGTACACTGTCCAGAAACTATATTTGAAAACAGGATAGGACAGATCAAAATAACAAAATAATTGAATTAATAAGTATGGAGCAATATTTGTTGCCTGTAAAGTAAGGCATTTTATTTATAAAATTAACCAATGTAATTATAAGATAGAGGAGAGAAGGGGGTCAACCTTCCCCATTTGTTAACATAAATAAGCAGATCAAAGATTGAGGCTGTAACCGGAATGAAGCATCTGAGCAAGATCTTATGGTTGCCACATTTTGACTTTTTGACACCTGCCCCTTGGCTGTGAATGTCCTGGCCTTTAATTTATATGCAAATTTCAGTACTTGACACCTGTCTTTTTTAAAATCAAGCCTCAGTTGCACATGTCAGAGGATGGTGTTTGAGTTCAGGACTGGTAGCTTCCCTGTCACCTGGGAATATGATCTTTGCAATGCAATTTTTCCCTTTAATATAGGTTTGTTCAAAAAATATTTGATATTACCGGTAGTAGATAAACCAGTTCCAAAACTGTTTAACCCTTTTCCAACCTCAATTGTGGTTGCTGTGTTTTATAATTCTTGTTATGTCAGAATTTTTTTTGTATAATAGTGTAGGCTGGTGTTTCTTAACCTTGCCAGTATGGAGATGGGTGGACTTCAACTCCCAGAATTCCCCAGCCAGCAGAGCTTGAAGTCCACACATCTCCAAATTGTGAAGGTTGAACAACACTGGCGTAGGCTAACATCAGGGCTAATAATGTATTTGCACGTATAGTTGAAAATAAATATCTTTCGCTTTGGGCTTACTCTCCTTAGTATCTGTGTGCTGCTGTCTCAGTGGGACAATTGTCAGGATATTTTTAAACGTATAAATATATTTAAAATATATGGATTAATTACCAATCTGTTCTGTAGGAAGTTTTATAATGTAAATACAGCACTTGTTAAAATGGCCAATTAAACTTGTATTATATGGGATAATCCATTTAAAGCTAATTGTGTGTAAATGTAATTGCATGGCATTTTTATTCCGCTGTATAATTTCTTCATTTGTTTCTTTCCAAATCAATGTACATGTACATATTCCCAGTCACGTTTTACATTCAAAGAGCCTGAATGGTATACAGAATAATGACAGCAAAAGACCCTGTGATATAAAGTATTTAGCTATACAACAATAAAAAAAATCCTAACAAATGCCAGTGATCAAAACTGAATCTCATAATGTTTTGTTTCTGGGATTATTGATGTGCAAAGGTGTTGGTGAACAGCTTTGCGTTGCTGTCTAAAATAGAAAGCTCAGGAACCTTTTAAAAATGTGTAAAGGCAGCAGATTCCATTAAAAAAAGGGGCAAGGTACTGCTGATATACAGGTAGTCCTCAACGTACAACAGTTTGTTTAATGAACTTACAACTGTTCTGACCCAGCTCCCCAAACACGACAAACCCTCTGACGTGAACTCAAAAGATTCCTTTATTAGGAGTGCAGGCAGCCACGGCAAAAAGTTTCTCTCGCAGACTAACAAGTCCGGCCGGCCGGAAGATGAATAGTTGTCTGCCATATCTATTCATCTCCACCCCCTGCTTTTTATCCCCAGAGCTAGGGTGGGGCCTCGCTAGCAGCGGTGGCTCTTCCTTCCCCAGGATTGGCCCACGGCTTTCCACTGCTCCCCTCTTCTCTGCCTTCTGCCCAGTCATGCGTCAGGCACTGGACCCAGCTGTTCCTCCTCTTCTTCATCAACCACCTCCAGACCTGGGGGCTGTTGACTCTCCATCTGGGGGCTGACAGATGGTCCAGGCTCCGCCTCTGTCTCTCTGTCTGCCAGCTCCATTCCCTCTTCCCCCTCAGAGCTCCCATTTGCCCTGATGCTGACCGTGACTCCCATGCCTTCCTCCTCCTCCTCTGAGTCGGATGCTGGAGGGGCCGGCGACCGACAGGCCACAACAACAACAGTTTGTTTAATGATTGTTCAAAGTTACAAAGTTACAACAGCAGTGAAAAAAGTGACATGACCGTTTTTCACACTTACAACTGTTGCAGCATCCCTGTGGTCACAAGATCAAAATTATGACACTTGGCAACTGAACTCATATTTATGACAGTTGCAATGTCCTTGGGTCATGTAAATCCCCTTTTGCGACCTTCTGATAAGCAAAGTCAATGGGGAAAGCCAGATTCATTTATCAACTGTGTTACTAATTTAACAGCTGCAGTGATTCACTCAACAACTGTAGCAAGAAAGGTCATAAAATGGGGAAAAATTCACATAACAAATAGCTCGCTTAGCAACAGAAATTTTGCTCTCAATTGTAGTCGTAAATCGAGGACTACCTGTACCAGTTATTATTAGACTACAATTCCGGTCATCCCAGCTACTGGCCACACTGTAGCAGAACCTATATGCTTTAGAACAGGGGTCTCCAACCTTGGCAACTTTAAGACTTGTAGACTTCAACTCCCAGAGTTCCTCAGCCAGCTGGCTGAGGAACTCTGGGAGTTGAAGTCCACAAGTCTTAAAGTTGCCAAGGTTGGAGACCCCTGCTTTAGAATGTAACAACTGTCCTAAGGCCAGAGAGTCACACCTGTGCCTTAAAACCAAGCTGAAGTTTGAGGACTGAAACTGGGTGAGCGCTTCACCTATGGATATTATCATGGTGTTTAATTCAACAGTCCAAGATCCTGGCATTTTCCCTGACAAAGTTCTACGTCCATGATTTGTGGATTTCTCATTGCAGGTTTTTGCATACCTTTAAAAATGGGTGATTGTTCGGAAGGCCCCTGTCCTTCGGGGGGGCCGTCTGCAGCAGGGGAATTGGCAGGAGGGAGCAGTGTATGCACTAAGGAGATGACCTTGGAGCAAAAACAACAGGTACAACTTCAGAATTCTCCAAAGTATTTATAACTTTCAGAAAATGTTTTATAATTCACTTTTAAAGATAAAAAATAGGTCTTGCTTTTGATTCATATGTTATCCTTTTCTGTTATGAATCTCTAGACATTTCTTTTCCTGGAATTTGGTACCGTGTTTCCCCGAAAATAAGACCCTGTCTTATATTTTTTTGAACCCTGAAATAAACGCTTGGCCTTACTCCCATGCATTCAAAAGCCCAATTGGGCTTATTATCAGGGGATGTCTTATTTTGTGGGAAACAGGGTATTGATATAAATATATTGGATGCCTAAGGTAACCCTAAAGTTAGAAATGTATCTGATTTAAACCAAGGATTTATTTGATAAATCAGAGGACTTGAATGAGAACAAAGAATATAATCTAGGAATCTGCTTAAACGTTGTGCGTTCTTGTCATGGATCCCTTTCTGGCAGTAAAGGGAAGCTCGTGGTGATAGATACTGCCTGTATTCTGTCTAATGCTAAGCCCTAAAGTGGTTTCTTTTTCACTTAGCATAATATTTGAACCCAACCATTACAGATTTACAAGACTTTGCTTATGGTTTAATGTTTTACGTGCATCTAGCCACTGTGGTGTATTCAGCAATCCATCATTTAAAGCAACTATGATTTAATGTAGTGAATTACACTTTATACATTTACACATTATTCTAAACTATGAACTTGACCATAATTTATTTGATAAATCACAGTTGGCTTGTTAGCTCAGTGATCCACAGGAAAATACTCAAAATATCTCAAGGCAGATTTCAAATATTTTATTTAAACCAGGATGCAAAGCAAAAGTTACAATCAGAGGCAAAAAAAATATGGTAACAACGTAAATATTTTCAAATATAAAAAACTTTACAGAGATGTGGGATCCAAGGACACTCCCCCCCAAAAATGTAAGAGCAGGATACAAATAGCAACATGAAGGAAGAAACCCAGGCTCCAGCAACTGTAATGGTTGAATCTCCCATATTGCGTTGCACATAGACATTTTAATACCTAATTATGATACATAATTCAGCCAAATTCTGCATGGTCACCTTTTAGAAACGTTTTCCAAGTTAAGCTTATAGTAATTGAATGATTAATCTTTCCAGCCCACCTGGGAAGAAATGTACATAATGCTGCTGGTTTCAGTCTGATAAGGCCTTTTGCCCCACTTTCAAGAGCTCCTGGAAACTTTTCGCTTGGGTTCCCTTCTCTGATCTATTTGCTCTTTTCAGGTTTATAATTTGTGTTCAGTCTGTTCTTTAGTTGGGTAAATTCACCTGTTCTACAAGTTCTACAATCTTGGCCTATCTATCTTCAGGTCTCACTAAGCTTGAACCAATGTTGATAATCTGCTACATTCCTCATATTCAACTATCCAAATATCCCTGCCTTCCCTCTAGTATGCACCCAGGAGAAACTTTAGATTAGATTAGATTAACTGAGTTGGAAGGGGCCTTGTAAGTCATCTAGTCCAACCCCCTTCCCAAGCAGGAGACCCTATACCATTTCCGACAAATGGCAGTCCAATCTCTTCCTGAAAGCCTCCAGTGATGAAGCTCCCATAACTTCTGAAGGCAAGCTGTTCCATTGGTTGATTGTTCTCACTGTCAGAAAATTTCTCCTTATATCTAGGTTGAATCTCTCCTTGGTCAGTTTTCACCCATTATTCCTTGTCTGGCCTTCAGGTGCCTTGGAAAATAGCTTGACCCCTTCCTCTCTGTGGCAGCCCCTCAAATATTGGAACACTGCTATCATGTCTCCTCTGGTCCTTCTCTTCGCTAGACTAGCCATGCCCAGTTCCTGTAACCATTCTTCATATGTTTTAGTCTCCAGTCCCCTAATCATCCTGGTTGCTCTTCTCTTTGAATAGTTGTGGGGCATTGGCTGCATAATTTCATACAAAGTGCTTCCATTGCCCAGCCCACAAATAATTTACCCAAATTCTTAGAGCTAATGCTTGTTTATTCAGATAAGATTGTACCAGAGCATATGCTTCATTTCAGACTTTCTTCGTGTGTGCATCCATCATGGTGTTCAGATGATTCTGCAATTATTGGTGCAAGAAAACAAAGAGAATGCCCAAATTTAATTTATAAAATTTAATTTAATTTATAAAATTTATATGCCGCCCAACTCCCGAAGGACTCTGGGCGGCTTACATCATGTAAAAAATAAAACATATAAAAACAATTTTAAAAAAACCCATCCATATTTAAAATAAAACATTCACATTCATTTAAAATAATAATGTTCACAAGCTGGGCTGAGGCTGTGGTGTATAAATCATTTATGATGCTAATCTTTTAGCTCCATTTATATAACCTACACTACTGAGTCGCTAAGCGAGAGCTTCAGAATTTAAGTCTGACCAAAGCATGGTATCTATATCTCCTTTCTGGTGGGCAAAGCCATTTTCCTATTTTTTAAAATATCTTTTAACATATCTGCAACTCACAAAAGATCTAAAATAAAAGTCAGAAAAATAGAGCCATCCTAGCTCCCTTTGTGCAGTTAGAAAAATAAAAAGCAACAACAACAACAACAACAACAACAAAACACTATTTGGGGATGGTAATGTAAACATGAAGTAGAGTACCATTCAAAATAGCAATCTCCTTATTTATCCTTAACTTTTGCTCCAGTGTCTTCAGCAGCAGCACCACCATTTTTTTTTCTTTTCTGCAGCTACTACCAATTTCAGATGGTATTGAAAGGCACCCTTTTGCTGTAGATAAGTTAATACAATTCTCTCTGCATACACCTTGATTCAGCACCGTCCATGGAATGACATAAATTTCTTTTAGTCCTTCTGGTCTATTGGCTGACTATAGTGCAAGACAAAGACAAACAGTATTTCTTTTTCTTTTGTCCACCCCCCCAAGGGTGTCTTAGAATGACCCAAATAATCTCATTCTTATCTTGTTCTCCATTCAAGGTCCATGTAATTATTTTGTCCAGCCTATAACATTCATAAAGCGAGGGTGCCGTTTCCTGAACACTTTGTAGCTTTAATTTATAGGAGTATTTTGCAACTGAAGACCTTGGAGTGGGGCGCTACTGTTTGCACTGTTCCAAATGTGATGCAAATAAATCAAGAAAGAAAGCAGCTTCTGGGTCTGGGGTTTTTGTGGCTGATTCTGTTCAGGTTATTTTTGTTTTAGCTTTTCTTTTCCCTGATGCTCAGCCTTCTGTTCTGCTTTCTCTTTACTAGCTTTTCCCCTGCAGGCAAAATCCAGCTGTGCAGCACTTTAAAATGGTGCAGCATAAAACCATTTGAGCAAATGGCAGGATGAGGTAGAAATCCAAAGCTAGACAGGCAGGCAGGCAGGCAGGCAGGCAGGCAGATGGACAGACAGACAGACAGACAGACAGATCAATATTGGTATGTGCCCAATCAATTCCCAGAGAGCCCAAGTCACAGCCACCTTTGGTCCAACAGTACTTATTGAGATGTTTGCATACCCAGGGAATGGCCTGGGTACCACATATATTACCTGTCAGGGCTGACACCACCTTGCCACCAAACCATGCACTTTTTCCTATGCCACTTCCAAAATCTGATTAAAGCAATGTTCACCAACTTTGGCAACTAAGATACATGGTTGAGAAACACTGGGTTAAAGCATTCTATGGCATCCCCCTCTATTACCGCCCTTACTTTAGCATCTATTAGCTCCTGATATGCTTATGGTGACCATCTAAATAATCTATTGCTCTTGAGTTTCCCATTTCTCTAAAACCATTGACAGTTGACAAACCTTCAGACAGCATTTCTTTCCCCACAAAGTATCATCCAATGCCCCCATATCTCCAAATGGTACCTCCTATTCAGAAAGCTGGACAGAAAGGGGTTGGTGTTCTCCTGGCACCTGCACAATTTCCTTGAAACAGCCATAATATCCCTGTAAGTTAGATTTACACAGATGACTGGATCTGTAAGAGCTGTAACTTCTAAAGCAAGTTACCTTGCAAATTGAATAATTAATAAAAGACATTAATATATTTATACTCCAAATGAACATGGTCTGAGGAAAACATAGTAAGGTGTAGTATACTCCTTACTCAGTCTCACTATTTAACACAGACAAGTTACCTCTATTTTTCTAAGATATCCCACCTAATGTTGAATAAATGCACAATTTACTTATGGGTTGCAGGATCCCACTATCCCAAAGAGTTATTAACAAGGTAGGCAACATGACAAGATAACTAGGATCAAAATATCAGTCCTAGGAAAGCTATGCCCATGTTTACAAACTGTGTTTGTCTGGAATACAGTTAACAGAGAATTATCTAGAGTTGCTTAAGAGCCACAGATAGAATATAATATTCCAAACAAAATACAGAGGTAGGAAAAATTCCCTCTGTTTGTTATGTACTGTATATCAATCCATAGCAAACCCCACTAGTTTTTCCCCAGCTTTAAAATTTGTTGGTTATCCACTATTCCATACAGAACACTTTGAAGAGATCTCATGTCATGCCACTCAATCGTAATAATTGAGTTCTGTCACCATATTAAGCCCCACACAAGCAATTCATATTATTGTCAGCTTTCCCAGGTAGACCAGACAGGAAGCACAAACAGATGAGCTAATTCCACTGTAAAGGTATCGTGTTTCCCCGAAAATAAGACAGGGTCTTATTTTCTTTTGACCCCCGAAATATGGCCGTGGCCTTATTATTGGGGTGGGGGGGACAGGCGATGGGGCAGGTCTCGCGCATCTTACCGGACTCTGGCAGCTCCATCGCGTCTCTTGGCCGGTCTGTGCAGGGAAATACCTTGCAAAGTAAAGAAAAACTTTTCACGAGTGCGAGAAGTTGTTAATTGCTCGTACTCGCGAGAAGTTTTTCTTTACTATGCAAGGTGTTTCCCTGCACAGTCCAGCTGAGAGACGTGACAGAGCTGCCAGACTCCGGTAAGATGCGCATCTCTTGGGTGCAATTTGGGGGTGGCAGGTTGGGCGGGGGATGAGGCAGTGTGGGCCGCAAGACGTAAACCCTGGCTGGAAGCCGCTGGAAGCGGAGAAGAGGCCGGTCGGGCCAGCCACCTGCTGCCGTGTCTTCTGGCAGCCGGGGCAGAGAGGCGGCGAAGGGAGCCGCAGCCCCGCATGGAGCTGGAACCATAGAGTGGGAAACACACTTCCAGAGCGGCCGCTGCCAGAAGACTCTCTGCCCCGGCTCCTGGAAGACTCGGCAGCAGGCGGCTGGCCTGACCGGCCTCTTACTGCTCGGTTGGTGACTGGTGCTCTGCCCGGCCGGAGGGGGGGTTGTCCGCTGGGTGGGCACTACGTGGCAAGAGGTGCCAGGCGGTTGCTCTCTTGCGAGTGGGGCAGGAGTTTGCAGGCAAGGGGGATAGATGGATGGGAGGCGGGCGAGTGCCAAGAACACTGGGGAGAGATAGAACAGAGAGGCAGTTCCCAATCAGCTCAGCTGATCCGCGGGTCATGATTAAGGGGTCCAGCTGCCATTAGCTGACCGGGGAAGGGAAGGGAAGGGCTGCCTCCTGTGCTGGCCACACCCACCTCTTCACTAGGGCTTATTTTTGGGGGAGGGTGTATATTTATGCCCACCCCAAAAATCAGGCTTGGCCTTATTTTCAGGACATGTCATATTTTCGGGGAAACACGGTACATTAACAGAGTCTTGCAAGCCTGCTAATACAAATCTCCCACTGTTTCTTTTATAGCCTGAGAGGTTAAGGAGGTTCCTTTCTGAGTTTCCTTCTCTGGCCATTATGCAGCTGCAGGCTATGTCCTCTGTTATCTGATTATTTCCTAGGCAGCATCTCTTCACCCCTTTTCCCAATGTGATTCCCACATACCGTTACAATTATGGATTAGCACACCATGTGAAGTACTACCTGTAAAGTTTCTGAAATGTCTATCCTATATAAGTTCCAAGGGCAGGGCATTCAGCCCTTACCTGGTAGGTAGAATAATAATTTCTCTAGTCAGACTTCATTTTTACCAGGAGACAATAAACACTCTAAGTTTGAGTAATGCTACAGTATATATTAGACTAATATGTGAGCATAGAAAGACTTCTGCTGGAATGCTTTGCGGTTTATTGCTGCAATCATGCAATGCTGGGTGCATAAATTGCCTGAGGCACGCTTCATTTTATTTCTGGTTTATTTTTGAAGTCTCAAACACGTACAGGTAAATGTGTCCCAAGACCTGAATAACTGTGATGCAGTTTGATCTCCCACGTGCTGTATAAACCTGCTCAGGTATCAGACCTAGAGATGTAAAATTTCTGGAAATTTTGAAGCTCGGAAAATCCCCCGGTTTTTTTCCGGATTTTTTGGGGAAAAATGGAAATTTTCGGAAAAATTGAAAAAAATGCTACATTAGCACTTTTTTGTCTTTTTAAGATTGAAAGTCATTCTGTTACTTTAGGAACATAAAATATGACTATGGACAATTTGACTTGGCATAAAATTATCACAACTAGCATATTAAAAATATAGTGTAGCCAAACAATTATCACAAATAGAATTTATTTTATTATAATATTTATTTGTAACAAAGGGAGCAACAATCTCCTGAACTGCTTACTAGTTTATGTGGAACAGCCAAAAAGCCTCCACAAAACAATTTTCAAAACCAAAAGTAAGATATTTGTCTTAAAATATTTTATTCATCATTTATTCATCAATATTTTATTCAAAATAAAATATTTCACAATGTTTTTTTTTCTTTTTTCAATTTTTCCAATTTTTTTGGAAAAAAACAAAAAAGCCTTCAGGAAAAAACCGGAAAAAACCCAGTTTTTTTTTTAATTTTTCCGGTTTTTTTCCGGGCCTTCACATCTCTAATCAGACCATGGAATTTTTCTCCAAGTAATTACGGTAGATAGCAAATATTTAGCCACAGCAGGACAACTAGGCATGCCAGATAGAGAAGCAGGCCTCCTCTCCTGTGGTGTCTGCCTTCTAGAACAAAATCCCCACCGCCCCTACCCTGACCTTATTTAAATGAGTCAATAATATCTGGTTCTTCCTACAGGCCTTGGGCTAGAGTGGATGGCAGATCCCTTGTGCCAGGGCTGTCAAACTCACAGCCCGCAGGCCGGATGCATCACGCGCTGGCCACACCCACGCCCGGTTTAGCGAAGGGGGAGAAAGTCACGATACATCAAGTGACGATGCTGTGACAACGCGAGTTTGACACCCCTGCCTTGTGCAATCACTGGTTTGCTAGAAACTGTGGTGTTTTTCTCCTGAAGTTTGGTTTTATTTGTACAATATTAATTTGAGACAAAACAATAAAACCAAACTTTGTGAGAGAAAAAAAATCACAGTTTTTAGTAAACATATATATACATATAGTAGGACACTATGTGAACTACTACCTGTAAAGTTTCTGAAATGTCTATCTTATATAAATTCCAAGGACACTTGAGACTCTTTGCAAAGGCAAAGATAAAGAGCCTAACCATTTCTAAGGGTCATATAATTGTAACATTGCTTGCTTTATCCCCAGTTTGCTGCAGGAGCAGTTTAAAGTTGTTTTTGGTTGTTCTGCTGTCGAAGTGATGTTTTCTCTTTTCTCCCAACACAAATCTTGTAGTGAGGATCATCTACAGCAGGGGTCTCCAACCTTGGCAACTTTACGACTTGTGGACTTCAACTCCCAGAATTCCTCAGCCAGCATGCGCTGGCTGAGGAATTCTGGGAGTTGAAGTCCACAAGTCGTAAAGTTGCCAGGGTTGGAGTCCCTCAGAAATGAGCCTGGCAACTAAATGGTCAAGGGGAGGGCTCTGTCCAACTGCTGAAGTCTGCTGTGAACTTTCCCTCTTTTTAGCCTGTCATTGGATGTTGATCCCTGTGGTCACTCAGGCTTGGTTTGCAATACAGATCAGACGTCTGCTCTGCAAAACCTTTTATTGGTCTGTTTTTTGACACAGAAATAATCCATCTCCCAGAAGACATTTGGACTTTTTAAAGAAACATAGGAAGGAGATTGATAGTCCCATAGGAAATAAATAAATACAGTACTTTCAAAATTTGGCCAATAGGAGAGAGTGTCCAAGTCTTTAGCCCTATCTTGCCATACAGTATTGAGAACAATTGGAGGTGGGTTTTTTTTAATTGACAGGAATGAAAATGAAACTGGTGAACCCATCAGTCATTACCTTGAATTTGTAAGGACAGCAACACTCCCTACCTTGTTACTGAGTCACAGTAAGCTTGACTATAGAGGCAACCAAACTTAAATCAATCTTTCCCCTTTGTTCTCTTCTTCTCCTGTCACCCAAGGGTTGGGAAGTGAAATGGGAAAATGTGTTGTTTGTGAGAGATGGGTGTTTGTTTGGCACTGTTGTGGAACTTTGCCAAAGTAAGGAGCACAACACTGAGAAGAACCATAGTTATTGCAATGATCATTGGATGCATGTTTTAAAAAAAGAAGTGTCCCTGACGAATGGAAAAGCAGTTTTTAATAGAAGTGAGGGCTACAAGGCAGGAAATCCTAGGGATCTAAGTGGCTGGACAGTTTGGGGAAGCTCGACAGGTCTTTGTCCCTGTTCCTGTGGTGAATTCTATTATCAGGCAGAGTGGGACTTTTAGGAAGGCAGCAGAGCTGGAGATGTTCATTGTGAAAGAGATGAAATGTTGAGGTCATCAGCTGATAAGATCACAACTAGGTCACAACTTCCTGTTGCTCTTGTGCTATACTGTGAGTGGGTGAGGATGCTTCTATTCTTTGGTCTCGATGGAAGGGGAGGGGAGAATTTGCCAAGGGCAGGAGGAGTCAATTCAACTCTGATCAGTTTATGCAAAAAGAGGAAGTGGGTTTTACCTTGGTCCAAAAGGCAAGGTTTATCCAAAAGACAAGGTGGGGTGTGGGGGTGGGTAAAATCTTCATTTTGTTAGTTAGGTTCATTTTTTCTACTACAAGCACAATAGGAGAATCCTGCTAATCAGTGGCAGAACCACAGAGGGACATGCTAGCAGCATCCTCAGCTAGCTACTAGAATCCTTAACCTTACTTCAATGTGATATCATTCAGATGGACTAAATCAGGGGTCCCGAACCTGCCCCGGACCGTGGCCCTTTACCGGGCCATGGCCTATTCGCAACTAGGCCTCACGAGTGGCAAGCCGGCATGCACATGTAGCAAAACTTGCTCACTCGCATGCCCCGGTTCCTCCCCCCCCGCCCTGAGCTGCCAAGCTGCAAAGGTTGGGGATTGCTGGACTACACAGATAGCTTATGCTGAAAATGCTATTTTACAAATGAAATAATAAGGGTTGAGTTCTTTCTGCCTTTTTAGCAGGTCAGGTAAATTGACTCTGACATAATTTATCTATTCCTCTAAATTCATCTAATGAAGCATCTGCAATTCATGCTGAATAAATTATCTAGAATCCAAAAGTAGGTCTTCTGATTTGAGGTAGACTGGAGATTAATAGTGATGGTTTCACCAAGATAGATTCACCAAGATAGATCACATACAAAACTACAGACTGGATACAATTTTATGTTTTTTTAATCTTTAAGCAGTATATTAATTAAAAGGGAATTTGATTCTATGTGTTAACAGGAATTACTGTGAAAAAGATTGCTGATTTGTAATTTAATTGCTGGAGGTTTTTTTTAAAGTTTCTGTTTTCATTTAATACTGAATTCCTAAATATAACTGTGAACATTTTATCATAACCACTAATGTGTTTGTTGACAGCAACAAATTGAACGACAGCTAAAATGCTTGGCATTTCAAAATCCAGGACCTCTGCTGGCAGATTTCAACCCAGAAACTCGGGAACAACAAAAGAAAGTCTGTATGTCAATGATAAACCAGGATTGTTTTAATATGACAAAGAAGTAAGATGATGTATCCAAGTTCTTCCTATATTTTAAATTAGCTTTGGAAATAGAAATTTACAGGGTTGTTTAATCACCATCAGATGCTTAAGGCTCCAGACTAATGCATGTGTTGTGACCCAGCACGGCAAACCCCCTGAAAGCGACACACACACACACTGTTATTTAAACAAAAAGGCTTTAATACTAATAATTGCTTAGTATGAAAGTGAATACTAATTCTTTGCCAAAGTGTTTGTTTTCAAGCACAGAACACTTTGGCCGGGATTCCAAATATGAAAGACACAAGCAGGTCATTAAGTCCATCAAATACAATTACTTGCTGGAGTTGGCCAAGAGCCCGGACTGGAGTCAATCCAACTGATAGGAACGAAGTTCAAAAGGCAGCCAAGATGAATACAAATTGTCTCCAGCAAGAGTGTGTGGTGTAATCCAACCTTATATAGTCTTAGGGCGTGGCCCCTCTGCCTGCAAGTTTACCTTCGAGGAGACCTCCTTCTACATCAATCAGAGGCCCCTCCTCTTCACTGGAGTCACTGAACTCCTGCTGAGGAGGTGCAGAAGGCCCTGATTGCGCATTGTCCTCTGGCCCTGCTTCCTCTTCGGTCTCGGACTCCGGTGCCGGCGCTACAGACCGCTCTTGCCACCCTATGGACTGTTCCTGTTCGTCCGGATCCATGAGCAGCTGCACGGGACGGGGGCAAGCCACAACAGCATGCCTTTTTGAAAGTTCTACTTCAGTTACCGGGAGAAAAATCTATTCATAATTACCATGATTGCTGCAATCATGGCTATTGTTCCTTAACATTCTCTTATTTAAGTATTTAAGACAATAAATCTGCTCAGAATTAAATTATAGGTCATTTGGAAGATTAAGGGTGTACAACTGGTTTTGGGCTTGAAGGCTGCATTTGGTCATAGAGATAGTGTGTATCATACTACAAGTGGGTGGAGCCAAGACAAATACAACTATTGGTTTAAATTTAATGTGTTATGCATACACAAACACACATATTAAATGAAATACAATTAACATTAATAGTAAGCAAAATTTTCTGGATTTGAAATTTCAAGCTGAAACACTGTTTCATATTCAGAATGTCTCTTCTAAATTCCAGATTTTTTTTTTCTTCATAAAAAGATTTAAGGAGCAAGAATAAATTAGAAATGTTATTTCGGAGTGCTACATATAGCTTTTTTCTAGTCCTCATGCATTTTATTCTTTCTAAGAAACCACAGAAAGAACATCCAGCGGTGTAGCAGTGATCTTCAGTATGTTGACTGATAGTTCTATGTAGTTTTGCATCTAAATGGGAATCTTAAAAAGCTTTGAATCAATTTTGGAACCCTAATAAGTGGATGAAGACAAAAAGGAGTCCACTATAAAAAATATCAAAATAGGAATAATATTATTTTGACAAAGAGAAGGAATAGCCTGTATTTTTACACACACACACACACACACACACACACAGAGAGAGAGAGAGAGAGAGAGAGAGAGAGAGAGAGAGAGAGAGAGAGAGAGTTACACATATATAATAGTCCTTGATTTATGATAGCAATTCGACCAGATTTTTGGCTGTAAATCATTATGGCCACAAGTCAAGGCACCCATGTGACTAAACCTGAATTTGCAACATTTTTTGCAGTGGTTGTTAAATGAAACTGTGTTCGTTAAGTAAATGGCATGCTTGTAAATGAAAACCCATTCTTCTGAATGGGTGTTTTTTGCCAGAAACCAGCAAAAAGGATACATATCATGGTCAAGTGATCACAGGACGCTGCGAGCTACTTGCCAAGTGTCCAAAATGTGGTCATTATTATATATATATATATATATATA
>QLTV01001684.1:2398989-2413495 GCA_003457575.1 Thermophis baileyi
ATGAAATAGATCTAAATAGCTTGAAATAGATCTATACTAGTCTCCCTTTATTTATGTAAAAAAATATAACATATATATATATGCAGTCTCCAAGAGTATATATATATGCAGTCTCCAAGAGTATAGCCACATGTCAGTTTTTATCTCTAGTTAGTTTGGATGGGAATTAAATTCGCTATCCAGTCTATGTGGCTGGCTGTTTTCCACATTAGCAATCTGGCAATCCTCTGCTTAATTGGAATTTAATTTGCTGCTCTGCATGCCCTGCTTTTAAGACTTATGTAGCTGATCAGAATCCTAATATTTCTCTTTTCCACTGGGGATATGATATCGCTTTCGTATTAAAAAAAAGTGCATATCCTAATGGGACACAATCTGGCATACCACTGCTGCCATTTATAGTTTACCTGAGTTTAAAAAAAAATTCCCATGCTAAGCAGTCCTAAGGAACCATCTGTCAAAGCAATTTTCTTCCTCCTCTTTTAAATAGGCCTCTGGTAATGCTGCGTTCCATTCTGAGATAAAGATAAAAGTGTTCTTTATTTGTACATTAAAATAGTATCAGATGGGAATTCTGGAGGTTTTTTTTTTTTTGCTTTGCAGTGCATTTTCATTTTTTTTAACTTCATATTCTAAAAATCTGACAAGGTTCCTCTGTCTGCTATTTTATAGGACTGTGAAGAAATATGACAAACACGGCCACCTGATTTCCAATAAAACAGATTTGTGTGATTGTCTAGAGAAGAACTGCCTGGGCTGCTTTTACCCTTGTCCTAAGTGTAATTCAACCAAGTGTGGGGCAGAATGTCGCTGCAACCGGAAATGGGTCTATGAGCAAATTCAGGTGGAGGCTGGCCAAATCATCCGATTTCCATTTCGAAACAGCTAGATCACATTATGTTTCCTGATATTATTTTTCTCCCCTTTGTAAAAATAAACAGTGTCTTTTTATTTAACAAATAAAGGCAGGGTTGTTATTGTGGATTAGTCACTCAGTCGTGTCTGACTCTTCGCAACCCCATTGACTACAACATGCCACTCTCTTCCACTGTTTCCCGGCGTTTGCCCAAATTCATGTTCATTGTGTTGACAACACTATCTAACCATCTCATTCTCTGCTGTCCCCTTCTCCTTTTGCCTTCGACCTTTCCTAGCATCAGGATCTTTTCCAACGAGCCCCCTTTCTCATTAGCTGGCCAAAGTATTTGAGCTTCAGTTTCCGTGTCTGTCCTTCCAAAGAACAGTTGTGGCTCTTTTTCTTTAGGAAACTGCAGGGTTGCCATACTATTTGATGGAAGGAAAATAAATGGCTTAAATGACACAAGGAAACTTGTAAAAGTATATGTCTTGAGGGCAAAACAGCATAACAGAACCATGATTGCAGGGGAGGGAGAAGATAGTTTGATAACAAAAGCATCAGGAGAATCTGGACAGAATTGGAGAAAAGGTTGTTCACATTTGTCTAGCTCTGTTTCTCCATTACAAATCAGTGCCTCCCCCCCCCCATGTGCTTTATATGGCACATTTGAAGTGCATGAAGTGAATGGTTTACTAATTTTGAAGATCTTGGAACACATGTGATTAAGAGAAGTTTTGTATGGTAGGGATGGAAGGAGATGATAGGTAAAAGAAAAAAAATTGAAGAATTTTTCATATACTATTTTTCTCTCTCTTCCTCTGAGCCAAAGCTGCTGTGATCCTCAGCAAATGGGTATTAGAATTTCATCTTTGGTTATTGGAATGTAGTGTGCAGCTGCCTGTGAGTGTCTTTAGTTAGAAAATGTTAGCATTAAGCCTTCTTCACTTTGGTAGCTTCCAGATGTGCTGGGAAGACTGTAATTTCAGAGACTAAGCTGGCTGGGGAATCCTGGAAGTTACAGCTGTAAAATATTTGGAGAACCTCCAGCCTTATCTAGACTCTTGGGAATTGACTGAATATTCCTCCACTGCTAGGGTCAAGTAGAAGGGGATGTGCGGTTAAAACCCTTTTTGTTCAGTAGAATCAGCCAAGGATAAAGAATGTAAAACCAGCTGAGTAAATTGAAAAAACCAACCTCAATTGCTCATTATTTCTTGAATATGCATGCATGATACAATCATTCCTTGGTGCTGCTCAGAAAAAAAGAAAAAAAGTTGTGCCTATGAAAGCATGACTTGTCCACCATTGTCCGACACAAACCTTCTATATGCTGCTCAGATGGATGGAAAATAGCTCAAATGATATGGCTAATGACACCCAAATCAGCAGGGATTAACACCAGACAAACCAGCAAGCAGAAAACAACACTCTAATGAAGGAAATACCAAGGAGAAAGTTACACCTTCTCTAACACTGACAGGGCAAGCTACTATATATATAAACAGAGAACAAACCCTTCACTCACTAACACTGATGATGCCACTTAGTTGGGTAATGAAATGTCTGCAAGCAAACAGTTGAGCCCAGAGAGCACCAAAGACTCCAAAGTGTATCCTGCCTGAATTCCTCATCTCCAGTGAGTTTACAAAATGAATAATGCCCCCCCCCCCGAATAAAAGATTAGCGTAAGCATCTTTTATCCAGAGATTACTGTGTATCCTGAAAATTGATGTCTTCTGTGTTTATCATCTATGCAGAATGGAAGCCATCAAAGAAAATAGTGAAATCTTTCAGCAAAGTTGCCGATGGTTTCTATAAACTATATCAAGCCTATACTTCTTACACTGGGAAAAAACAAGTACAGCTTAAACACTGTATTGTCATTTATTCATCTGTAATTAAATGAAACAATATTCACATAACAAAATCATTTATAGAAATAAATGCTATCAGTTTAAGAGATTGTGGAAAACTCATTTTCTTTCAAAGTAAAACACCTAAGTCATTTTCAATATTGCATCAATCTATGATGTGGTTTGATTTTACCTTACTATGTTGTATGATGCAAGTTATTATGATTTGTAAACTATGTCTTGTCATTTTGTATGTGAACCCAGCCAGTTTTGAATGATTTCACCTTGGTTAGTTAAATCATGGCTTGATAAAACATATAAATCCAATATTATTCTTGAAAATCTGTTTATTAAATGATGGACAACTTCTTCATTTTCTATGTTAGAACTGTTGTAGATAGCTAGAATCCTGTGCTGCTATATATTTGACATATAATTCCAAATTCTAAATCTGTTTTGCATGCTGGTTTTGTTTGCATAATATGACACTATTGATCCAGATAACAGTATTAAACAGTCTTCTACAAATATTTAAGAATAAAAAAACCTTTTGACTTATTAGAAAGAGGAATTGAGCACATGGTGCCCTAATGTGGGATACCATAGGGTTCAATTATCCCTTTCCTGTTACAGGTAGTCTTCGACTTACAACAGTTCATTTAGTGACCATTCAAAGTTACAATGGCATGAAAAAAGTGACATGGCCATTTTTCACACTTACGACTGTTGCAGCATCCCCATAATCATCATCATCTTTTAACGACCCCATAATCCCTTGCAGGGTGGAGTCTGGACAACTGAATGGAGCTAGCAGAGTGTTTAATGGCCAGATGCCCTTCCTGTCACCAATGCAGACGTTTGTTCAGCAGATACATTCTCATTGTGCCCAGAGAGAGAAATATCTGCCTCTACCAAGGATCGAACTCACAGCCTCCTGATTGTGAGACGAGAGCCCCACCTCTAGGCCACCGCACCACTCCTGCAGCATCCCCATAATCATGTGATCAAAATTCAGATCAGCAGTGGGTTGCTCCTGGTTCGGCCCAGTTCTTAGAACCGGTAGCGGTGGCGGCGGGAGGCTCCGCCCACCTGCCCGGGACGCTTCTGCGCATGCGCAGAACCATTGCCCGCATGAGTGTAAACCAGTAGTAAAGGGTTTTAGAACCCACTACTGATTCAGATGCTTGGAAACTGGCATATATTTATGACCGTTGCAGTGTCCCGGGATCATGTGATCCCCTTTTGCGACCTTCTGGCAAGCAAATTCAATGGGGAAGCCAGATTCACTTAACAACCATGTAACTAACTTAACCACTACGATGATTCACTTAAACAACTGTGGCACAAAAAGCTATAAAATAGGGCAAAATTCACTTAACAAATGTTTCACTTAGCAACAAAAATTTGGGGCTCAATTGTGGTTGTAAGTTGAGGACTACCTGTATTTAACATCTATATGAAATTCTTGGAAAGGATTATTTGCAATGAGGTATCATCAGGATGCTGATAACTAAAAGTACAATTCATTGCACTTTGCCACTCCAGTCTGAGCCAGAGATGCTGTGGAATTTGAACATATGCCTGGAGGCTATCAGTGACTTAGTAGGGAGAAACACGGTTAGACTATAAGTTAATGAGACAGAATTGGTGGTCATCCATAAATAACTATGCTCTCCAGAAGCAATGGTTTCAGGGTTTGCTCTTGATGGGAGTTACACCCTATCTGAAGTAAACATACAGAACAGATTGCCTACTGGGGGGAAAATGGTATTATAGGATGACTCATATTTTGGAGTTGGTGTACTGGATGCTGGTATACTGGGCCCAATTCAAAATGCTATTGAATTACCTATTGATCCATATTGGACACAGCTGTGAATCACATTAGTGAGCACTTTATGGGACACGATTTTGTCCATTATGTGAGAACACTACATAGGATCAACTCAAGGTTGTGTCTCATCAGGAGGTGAAAGGAAGAGTGGCCTTTCTCGACCTTGCTTCCATATTATGGAATATGTTGCCTACAGAAGTAGGTCTGGCTTCTGTTATGTTTTAGTTGTACAATGCCCTGAATTGCATAATATAAAAATTATTGTAAAAAAATTAAAAATTATGTTACAGGTAGTCCTCGACTTACAACCATTCTTTTCAAAGTTACAACAGACTGAAAAAAGTGACTTATGATTGTTTTTCCATTCTTACGACCACTGTAGCATCCCCCATGGTCACGTGATCAAAGTTTGGATGCTTGGCAACTGGCTCATGACAGTTGCAGTATCCTGGGGTCATGTGATCACATTTTGCGACTTTCCGATAAGCAAAGTCAAGGGGGAAACCGGATTCACTTAGTAACCGTGTTACTAACAACTGGTTCACTTAACAACTGTGGCAAGCAAGGTTGTATAATGGGGCAAAACTCACTTAACTGTCTTGCTTAGCAACATAAATTTTGGGCTCAATTGTGGTCATAAATCGAGGACTACCTGTATTAAAGAGTGTGAGACCAAATGGCGGTCTTTTAGCCATAATGCTTCCTGCTGTTCATGGGGTGTCAGTTCACTATTCCTCACTGGAAGCAAATCCGAAGAGAATCACTTATGTGAACCAAGGTTGGAATCATTGCTGTGGGGAAACTTTTGAGCTAATCCAAGACAAATTACTTAATTTGTATTATTTTTATTACTTATAAGGTCTCTGTGACACATTGAATGTCCAGAAATACTGTGATATTGGCGCATATTCATTGTGGCATAACCCTAACCATCACAATGTGATCGTACACATTTATGGAAAGCATAGTACATGATATCATATCTGAAATATTTTAGAAAGATGAGCTATTATAGCATACTGGCCTATGATTCCAGGTTGTCTAGTACAGTAGTTTGTATACCAGATTTTGACTAGTAAGCCATTCTTCTGGATTTCAGTGACAGATTCTGATTTTCTTAGGCAGAATGCCAAATGATGCCAATCAGGGGTGGGTTCTAACTTACCTCGCTGCCGGTTCGCTTCCTCCCGCACCGCGTGACTGTGCACGCATCACGTGCGTGCAGTGGTGAAAATTCACAATTTTTTTAAAAAAAAAAAGCCAAAAACAAGATGGCGGTGCATGCGCAGTGCTGGGGACTCAGCTTCTGTGCATGCACAGAAGAAAAAAAAATAGTAAAAAATTCCCCCCCAAAAAAATTTCCCAAAAAAAAAATTCCCCAAAAAAGATGGCGGCGTCCATGGACCGGCACCGACAGAACTGGATCTGTGACATCACAAGCGGTTTGCTACCGGTTCTATAGAACCGGTACGAACCGGGAGGAACCCACCTCTGATCCCACTTCATTATTTGACGGGAAATAAGTCTAGCCTACCCTACTGTTTACACCACTTACCCATCAACAATCGAGAAGGAAAAGCTCTTTGTATTTTATATTCATCACTCTCTGCTTGCACAATTATGTTAGAAAAAGCATAGATAACATCCTTTGAAGACTTTCGTAAATAAAATGTAAAATAAAAAAATAGAAAAAATGATAAATTAAATATAAGCTAGATCTCCAAATGAAACTAGAGATTTGATTAAGAATTCCTGTCTGAAAAATCAGGTGAAATTGGAATTCTGCCATGACAAACATTTCAAGATATACTCCAGATACATTTTTGAGTCTGGATAAGTTTGTAACAAAGTGAATTCTTAAATTTGTGGTTCTCAAATGAGCACATTCTTGTATTCCCAATTCTACATTGTAGGAATTGGGAATCAAAGAACTTTCGGAAAATGAGCTGGCTGTCTTTTTTTTTTTTTAACAGATGCTATGTGTTTAATGTTAAGTCGACTGATATTCCCAAACAGTCTTGAGAAATGACACTCTATTCATAACATATACATACTTTTTAAGAAACTTCACCATTTTCATTTTTCTGAAAGTGCCATTGTTTCTTGTTCTCAATATTGTAGGATGAATTTAAAATATAAAAAATGTTATTTACTAATTATTTAGTTCAGTCTTTTGAGCTTGAACACAAACATCTTCCGACATTTGATTTTACATATACAGTATAAGATCAAGAAGATAGTGCTTCTATAAAACACTTTTGAGAATTTAGAAGGCTTTAATAAAATACAATCTTAAATTTTTAACAGAATGTTAGTACAGTAGAATATAACAGTTAAGAATCTTTTTCCTCTTTTTATATAGTATTTTATATAGTATTTTCATAATTTTTTATTAAAAGTTTTTATAATTTAAAAATATATATAAAAATGAGATGGCTTCTGTAATGGGCACACTAATAGGATGATATTGTGCAAAATAACCAACATATTTGATCTTAGCCAAAAAGCTGAGATGTCTTGAACTTTTATTCAGCAGCCTGAGAGCAACCAAGGTTATAAATGAAACAGACTTTGCATATGCATTTTCTGTTTGATCAGATCTTACACTATTTAGGAATTCAATCCAGAGGTTTCATAGTCATTTGTCACAATCCTCTTCTGCAAATCCTGGGGAAAATGTGTACTTTAGCTGACATTCTTTTTTTTGCTGAGATGTCTTGAACTTTTATTCAGCAGCCTGAGAGCAACCAAATTGACCCTATAAACACAACGGGCATCTTAAAACTAGTAGATGTGAAGGTTTTTCCATGTGATTAATGGAGAGTAGGTTACCCTGCTGAAGTTTAGAGTCCCAAGAAAAACAGATTTATAGTGTAGGCAAAGCTTTATTCAGGGATTATCCTAAATTATCCTAAAAAGCTTTGCTTAGCCTGAAAAATTCAAGATTTCATAAGCCCCAAAGCCAGCATGACTAAAGGCTGTTGATAAC
This sequence comes from Thermophis baileyi, assembly GCA_003457575.1. Taxonomy (NCBI): domain Eukaryota; kingdom Metazoa; phylum Chordata; class Lepidosauria; order Squamata; family Dipsadidae; genus Thermophis; species Thermophis baileyi. The sequence goes on from QLTV01001684.1 coordinate 2,406,525, forward strand.
AGAACATGAAGATAATGGGAGCACATATGGAATGCCCAATATTAGAGAGAGCTGTCCTAAATGATCAGATGAAGAATTGCTCCCTCTAGGAGAAACTGGGCTTTCCTATGGTAGTATTTACTCAAAAATCATTTTCATTTATTGACTAAATTTTATTTTATGTTAGTTCTACTGCCACTTGCTAGTGTTACTTTATTGCACTTTGTGCGTTCCCATTTTAACATATTTTAGAGATGGATATAAAAAACCACTTTAAACAATTCTGCAAGATGAACAGATCCAACAAATACTATCTTCTATGACAGGATTGAGGAACTAATGACCCCCAAATGTTTCCAAGCTACAACACCCAGGATCCCTAACCACCGGTCATGCTAGTTACTGTTGCTTCAAGTCAGAGCTGGAGATCTTATCCTTTACCTAGGGAATTTAATTGTAGTAAGTAGTGTTCAATAAGAACACACGCAGAACAAAATAATTTGGTCAGTGTTCTCTGCTTTAAAAAGAAACAGGATTGGAACTTGTTTTCCTCACTTGTTTCTCTATAACCCACAGCGTAACCCTCACCACTGGACACACTAAAACTGCTAGAAATTAGAGTCAACAACATCTGGAGAACCTCAGATCACCTTTGATCTAGGGCAATTTTACACTCCTAAACAAATCTACTTAGATAAACTCCATTAAGATAAATTGGGGTTACAGTTAGATATACATGTTCAAGATTGAAGCACTTCCACACTGACCTGGCATTAATTTGAAATTATCATATAAATTTTATCTGGAATTATTTATTACTGAATAGCCACAAATAGAGTGGCAGTCGGAGTTAAATACTTTTCTTGGGCAGATGTAATATTTCCTCCATTCAGCTAAATAGTGGAAGCAAAGGAAAAAAAGAAAAAGTGATTGCCCAAGGCTTGTATTAAAGACATAGAACTCAAGAGAAAGAGATGGGCAGAGAAAAGAGAACAAAATTTGAACTGTTTTGACCCTAGTTTATAATCATAAAGGCACTTTTAAAAATTGGTGCAAGAACTACTTTTCCCCTCTATCTCTTCCCATCTCTTTCCCTTGAGTTTCATGTCTTTGAAGCTGTAAGGCTTGAGCAATCACTTTTTCATGATTAATATTTGTGAATTGTACAGAGTTATACCAACTGAATATCAAAACTTGCTCTGTGTGCACAAGTGTTTTGCAGAGGTATGTTCAAAGGGAGCCTGATTACCAGCTGATAGTTAGGATGCTGATGTATATGGTTTCAGCCGTATTCTGGAACAGCTGTAGCCTTGTGTCCAATACCTTTTAAATACACCTTTACAAAACACTTGCATTTGTCAAACTCATAATGAGTTTGACAGGTAGCTAAATCTGCTTCTCCCCATTGTGCAAAGAACTCTATATTAAGGAGAGTGATTAGTGGATGTTTCCTGCCAGCTAATGACACTTGGAACGGGGAGAGAAAAAGAAGGCTGGAGGATTGAGAATTCCCTTCCTTAAGTGCTCTGCAAATTTATATTAGCATCATTTACAACTTCGTGTCTGGGAATCCCATAGAAACCTGTGGTAACAAAAAATATATGTTATGCTGGCATAGTTTTCTATAGACTCAAAGATATACAGTAGCACAGCACTTTAGCTCGGTCAAGGAGAGCTTTGTTCTTAGAGAAAAGGCCCGTGCTTGGCAGTCTGGAAAAAAGAAATAGAGGCAGGATGGGGGCAAAAATGGAGATGACATATTTTATGCCAATGTGCAGGGTATTGGACTACAGTTCATTATTAAGTCAGTGAATAAAACTTGATTCACAATCAGTGCTGATTCAAAGGTTTATGGTGCCTCTAGGCCAATCTGATGGCATCACTTCTTGCCAATGTGAACATTTCATTTTTAGAATACTTTGTTTTTTTTGAAGGAGGGTGGCATGGACACCTAGGACTGTGCCTTAGCCCAAAACTGCGCAACCTTGTTCACAGCACACACATATACAAGATAAAAGCCATTTTAATCATTCCTTTTTGGCAAAGAAAATGTCCAGTGACAAGATGCAACCAATCTTCTTGTTAGCAATTGGTAATTACCAAAAAAAAAAAAGATCTTTTGTGTGTGTGTGTGTGCAAGAAGCAAGAATCAAAGTATCTTCTGCAGTTTCTGACCTGCTCCAGCATCTGAACATAGGCACCTAAAAGAGAATCTGCACAGTGGCATCGCTGCAGGGCATGTCCAAATTTGGCCTGCTTTGCTATGAATATTCCTGCCAAAAAGTGTCATGTTCTGTATGACACTAAAGTATGAGTGAGCAGTCGCGTACCTCGGAAATGGATACACACTAATCTTTTGGGCAATGACCCATGATTATGATACTCGGCCAATGGAACGATAGACAAGAGTTTGGAAGAGGCAGCGCTTCTACGCGCATGCTCCGCCGCGAACTACTCGCCAGCTGCACCAGCTGCACACTATACACTCCTCCCTGGCGATAAATACCCAGAGAAGACTTAGAAGGCGAAAGGCGGAGCTTGCCTGACTCGCGCCGCTGGGATTAGCTTTTCCGGGACCAAGCTTTTTGAGCCGCTGATTGGCTTGCCAGGGAAAGGGGATGATATGATTGACGGCGCTCAAAATGGCGGCGCCCATGGTTATTCCGGATACCGAAAGGTAAGGACGAAACTGTTCTGGTGTTTCCCCTCTTGCATAAAAGCTGCTGCGGGTTAATACCATCCCGGCTGCGTTTGGATAGGAGACGCCCTTTAAAAATAATGCAAATAAATGATGCAGGCTAAAATGTAGACGGGGAAGGGGGCGACCTTCTCTTTTTCAATGTTAACGCTCGGACCAAGGAGCAAAGAGAAAATGCTGCAGCGGCGGAGGCTGCAAAGGGGGAATAAGGAGCCAAGGGCCACCCACGCAAAATCATTCCTGACTCTCTACGGTAAGAAGGGGCTTCCTGGCCTTGTCACCATATTTGTTGAGCGCAGTATTTTTCAGCTTTAGCAACTTTGAAATTTGCGGACTTTAAATCCCAGAATTGTGGGACTCGAAGTTTGCAGAGCTTCACAGTTGCTAAGGTTTAAATGTCTATGGAGATTCTCAGTCATGGTTGTCCCAAAGATGTTTTTTTCCCCAAGAGGCAACTGGACTTTGTTTTTTCTTTGAAGACGTTTTGCTTCTCATCCAAGAAGCTTCTTCAGCTCTGACTGGATGGTAGAGAATGGAAGGATTTATTCTATTTGCAGACAGCTGGTCATTTGCATTCTTTTTAGAGAGTCCTTGAGGCCACCTGGAGGTTTATCTGTGTTATCAGGGTCACCTGAGTGGTGCAAATGGGTATGGAGCCTTCTTGGCACTGTTGAAAGGACTGTGTTGTAGACGAGATAGATGATGTCATATTCCCCCCCCCCTTGAGAAGCGCTGTTCAATTTTGACATAGATGGCCTCATTACCAGCTGTTGCTAAGGTTGAAAAACACTGGCTTAGCAGTTGGCTCAGCTGAGCTCCATCAGACTTACTTCTGAAGAGACTTGTTTTAAAATAAAATAAGTCAAGTTGCCCTTGTTTTTTCTTTGCAAGACCAATAAGGGAGGTTGGAATCACTTGACTTCTGTTTCCTAGAGGTTGGCTGGAGGTTTTCAGATTGCCTTAAAATTCAGTCAACTTACTTCATTTAATATTAAATTGCTATTTGACAACTTGGTAAAAGCTGAGAAGGAGATAAATTCAAAATCTGTTATTTTAGATATCTATCTAAAAAAGTGGCTTGCTTTTAAAATTTTCATTCCTTTTTTTTAAGAGTTCAAAAAGCTGTGACCTTGATCAGTGCTCTGGATACAGGCAGATTCTCCCGCCTTCTCTCCCGCATTCTTCAGAAGCTTCACATAAAGGTTGGTATAGAAAGTGAAAACAACCCCAAATCCTTCAATATTAGCTTTCAAATATATGAACATCAATTGCCAGAATGCTACCAGTAGCCATGCTGGCCAATAAATTTTGGGCATAGTTTACACCTCTGGAGGATTCTCTGATAAGGTTGTAAAATGATTATAACCATGAATTCTGTTTCAGAGTAGGGTTGACATTCTTTTAATCTTTTTCATTAAAATAGGATAAAAATAAAAATAACCTTGTTCAAACATCAAATCAACTTCTCTCTCATTAAATGGTAATTGAGTAATTAGGGAGACTAATAATTTAATTATATCCTGCCTGACTTTCAGTGACTCTGGACAGTTTATAAACTTTAACATATTAAAAGCAAGAAAAACAAAAAGAAGGGTAAGGATGGTAGAATGACAAGATCAGATGGGAACAAAGGAAAACAATTAAAGGAAGCCTTTGGCCATCCTTGTCTAAGGTCTGGGTGAAGAGTCAGGTCTTCCAGGTCATTCAAAACCTCAGCAGGATGGAGGCTGTTGGGATCTTGGGGGAACCTCATTCTAGGGGATAGGTGCTGCTACAGAAAAGATACTGTATGTTTCCAGGGTCAAGATAGGTGGCTTTGTTTAATTGACGAGTGCACTAACCCTTCCAGATTGAATTGGCTGGGCATATACTGTGGGAGATAGGAGGAGGATATTTCCTCAACCCATGCCATTCCAAGTTTACAGTATGGTACAATAGTTCTAAAACTAAAAATGTTAGCTGTAATCTATCTGGAGACAATTAAACTGAAGGAGGTCCTCCTTTTGGGGTGCCCAAGAGCTGCATTTAACATCCCTTGCAAAGCTTTTTAAAGCCTTATCTAAATCATCATAATATTAACAATTTTTAGTTTACATTGCAAAAAACCCTATTGTATTCAGCTAATAGTTGTATTCCTGATATATCATTTGTATCTCCTAATGTAATAAAACAATTGTTTGGAAAAAATGAAAAGGCATATTTTTTTTTTAGTGGCAGCAGTAAGTTTTGTTTATTTTATATTGCAGTTTTCGGTTTTTCACATCTGAATGCCAATTTTAGCAGTGTTTAGCTATCATGATCATGAGTGGCTCAGAGGGTTGCAGAAAACACATTTATATAAATAAAGAATACAATATAGACAACAATATTTTAGTCAAGGAAGTTAGACATTATAGAAGGTAAATTGGGAGGCTTCCTCATCTACAAAGAGACAAATCAGCACAAATGAAATTCTTGTGAAGCATTCTTTTCTCCTTGGGTCTCACTATTTATGAACATTAAAGAACACATCTTTTCCCCCCTAGTGACTTTGAAAGAAAAATTGCTAGCTAAGTAAATTTATTTATAGTTTCAGGTAAACTCTTTGCCTTTGTATTTAAATTCACATTTGATTTCTTTTTTATTCTTTTCATATTTATCTCGAGCAGGGGGTAGGGAATGGGGCATGGTGCAATCATTTAAATAATTTCCTTATTTTAAAAAATTAAACTGGAGAGTTTTTACAAATTTCAGACAGAGAGTACTTTCACAGAAGAAGAGGAAGAAAAACTTCAAGCTGCATTCTCAATAGAAAAACAAGATCTTCATCTTGTACTTGAAACCATAACATTCATTTTGGAACAGGTATTCACTTTTTAATGTTATAATTTTGATATGTTTGTAAATATTTAACTTGATATAGAGAAAAAGATTTTTCAGAGTTTGACATTAAAAGATAGTGCTCCAAATGGCTATTTGGTTTTTTTTTTAATGGATGTCTTGATGCCTTGGAAAAAAGTAGAGATCAGATCGTCACTATGCATTAAAGAATTATTGCTACAGTCCTAAACTTTATTATATAAAGAAGTGTATTGCTCACAATTGAACTTCTAAGAAAATATGAGTTGGATTGAACTGTATATTAAGATTATATGTTTGAAATACATAGCTATGCAAGAACGCAAGCTTCTTGTTTCTTAAGATTGCTGATATAATTCTGTATGTGTCAGGCTTGTGATGATTAGCTGAATTCATGCAACATGATAAGCCAGAATCAGAGAAAGGTCATTAAATGTGTGAATCCATCCACTGTTATATCAACTATTTTTTAAGGCTTAAGATATAAAGCAAACCTATAACTGCGGTGTCTTAAAGCATGGCTTAGCATAGATCCATGATGGCGAACCTATGGCACACGCGTCACCAGCTGCTCTTCTGGGTTCCGTTGCATGCCGGCAAGCTGCTCTCTTCCGGGTTGCGGTGCGCACGCTCCAGTTTCGGCACTCGGTGCCAAAAAGGTTAGCCGTCACTGGCATAGATCATAGCCATAGTGCAGCACATGAGATTCAAGCAAATAAAAATCAAAGAAAAATAATAGCATTAGAATCTCTTTCTTTGAATTACTTGAAGAGATGTACAAGTCACATAATCTCTGGTTTTACATGTCATGTTTTAGTAATAATAATTTTCAGACTGCTATATATAGCAATAGCATTTAGATTTCTATACTGCTTCACAGTGCTTTACAGCCCTCTCTAAGTGGTTTACAGAGTCAGCATATTGCCCCCAACAGTCTGGGTCCTCATTTTACCAACCTCAGAAGGATGAGTCAACCTTGAGCCTGGTGAGATTCGAACTGCCAAATTGCAGGCAGCCGGCAGTCAACAGAAGTAGCCTGCAGTACTGCATTCTAACCACTGCGCCACCTGTGGTTATATATGCTATACAAATCATTTTGTCCTCACGGAATCAGTTTTCTTTTTTTTTAGAACTAGATTTTCTGTTTCAGGGATATTATTTTATGACCATTTTATGAATAAACAATTCCCATTTTTCAATCCTATGCTTCTATTGTTACTGGACATCCTAGATTACATTTGCACAGTGGATAACATTTGTTCAGTATTCCCTGGGTTCTTCATAATTGTCATTTAAAATAACATTTATAAAAGTATGTACAATACACTATTGGAAGGCCACGATATACAAAAGGGATGGCACTCATTTTTATGGAATACAGAAAATAAGCCACAACAACATTTTCATAAACACATAATAAGAGATGCACTGATAAAAATATGGATAGACATTAAAA
>QLTV01001684.1:2413706-2435588 GCA_003457575.1 Thermophis baileyi
TGGGGGGCGGGCTTATATTGGGCATATGTGTAAAAATCAAGCTAGGACTTACTTTCTGAGTCGGTCGTATTTTCGGGGAAACACGGTATTAGAACATAAGTAGTAACTATTTACTGCTATTTACAGCTTTCACTCTATACCAGTCCATCACCAAAATCAAAGTATGTGGAAGATCCAGAGTCACAACTGGAAGAAACTATTTCTCATCTGCGGCATTCTTTGGCGCCATATGCAGCTTGGGTTCAGGTATAGCATTTAATTTTGTTACCAGTCCAAGAACTGAATAATTTGTATAAGCATGTAGCTTTTATTGCACAAATTATATGAGTAGAATCTGTTTCTCTTGCAATCTAAACTGTAAACACAATAATTTCAGTGTTATTACTTTGTCAACTCAGTTATTTTGGTGGTAGCCAATCTTGTCTGATCTCACAAATTTAATCAGGGTTGGATTAAAAATGCCATGGCTTTTCTTAACCCTAACCTTCTATCATATGTGGTGGTTGTGTCCCAAAGCGAAAAAATATTGGATGAAAATACACCATTGGCTACAGGAAATAGTGGGCACGGCAATAGAATATACGCCGGAACTTCTACTACTGGGAATATTTAAAGGACAATACAGCCGAAACATCAAATATTTAATTCTACATATCACTACTGCGGCTAGAATTGTGTATGCACAGAATTGGAAGAATCCCACCATACCGATGGACAGTATGATAATTAAAAAAATATACGACTGTGCTGAAATGGATAAATTAACGATTGAACTCAGAGGACAAAAAAATTCAGAATACCATGACATTTGGGAAAAATGGTATAATTGGACTAATAATAGAAAATTGAAGAGACAATGTGAGACGAGGACATAAGATTAGAAAATATGTTAAATCAATGTATAAAATATATCAATATAGTAACGATGTATATAAATGGTGGCGGATCTGTCTATAAATATTGTGATATATTAAATTTGAAAACCAATAAAAATATTAAAAAAAAGTATGTACAATACATTGGATATCTTTTTTTTACAGGCCATATATCACAACTTGAAGCATACTATTTTGCAACAGCAGCTGCAGCATTCTAACTTGAGTCAAGATAAAATAGAAGTATTTGTTAACACATGGGCAGTTGCAGGTCCAGAAATTGTGGAAAAGTTTAGACAAAGAATTTTGTCACCGCATAAGGTAATTATGATTGAAATTTGTGCAATACATTAAATAATCAGGAAAATAGTTTTTTTCTAAGCAGAGACAAGATTGGGCAGAGTTGTAGCAAGTGAGTATCATTTCCAGCAATAACTATATGTACCAAAATTTCTGTTGAAAAAAAAGCTTGTATTTTATTAATAAGAGCCAAGCAACATAAAAATGTCTATGGATATAAATACATTGCCCATAAATCAGCTTTATGAATTTTAAATTCATATTATGCTTAAAAGAAACAATTGTGAACAATATTTGTGATATTGGAGAGGCTCCCATTATTTTATTTATAGGAGATTTTTCTATTGAATAAAATCCTCTCCTAATATAAATATAACCTTATATTAATCAAGTAAGACATTGAAACAATTTCTGTAAAGGGGTGGTTTTTGCACATTGTTTTGAATAGTTTAGTTATTGGTTGAACATCTCATAGAGGATATACTTCACAAACTGTGGATTGATTCAGATATAAATGCTAAATCATTATCTAGCTTAGTTTTTCCATTGGCCTGACATGCCTGATCATAGCTTAAGGCAAACTGTGGCTTGAAACTGGGTTTAAAAATTACTTTGATTTTTTTAAATCAAAGTTTGGACCATATATAACAGGGGTGTCAAACTGGCGGCCCGTGGGCCGGATGCGTCACTCATAGGCCACGCCCACCCCAGCTCCGTGAAGGGAAAAAACATCACAATACGTCATGTGATGGCAACGTGACGCAGAGAATTTGACACCCGTGATATATAATAAAAAAAATCATCTTTCCTGATACGAAAAAGTAAACTATTTGAATGCACCCTGATGAACCATTATTTGCTTTAAAAGTGGAAGTGAGATATACAATTAGAATGAGGCATGCTGTGCAGTGTGAATTGGTGAATGGTTTCTCTTTTATTGCTGAGGACCTTATTCTCCATTGTGCCTTGTCTTATTTTAATTGGTTGTCACTGTTTGAAGGTTTACAATTTTTTTTATGTGTAATTAAAAAGTGTGCACATGAGAAGAATACATTAAAGAGGTGGCAGAAATTAGAATGTATTCAGTTAAAAAAAACCTTATATTCTAAAAAAAGAAACTGCTGCAGTTAAAGTGTAATTAAGATGGTAAATGAGCTGAGTTGGGAAGATGGGAGCAAAATGGAAGGTACTTAATCACTGTCTTTCCATGTAATGCATACTTATATACTGTACCCTTCTGTATTTTGGTGTTCCCTGTATTTGTTGGACCTGAGCTTCCATGAGGCTCACACTGGCTGAGGTTTTTGGAAGTGGAAGTATCTAAAATATGTACAGCAGTGTTTTTCAAACTTGGCAACTTTAAGATGTATGGACTTCCACATAGTTGCTGGGGAATTCTGGGAATTGAAATCCACACATCTTAAAGTTGTCAAGTTTAAAAACACTGGTCAAAAGGAATTATGCTCAGTAACTGGCAGGTGAAGACATGAAGCATGACATGTGAAGAAGTAATAAAAGCATCCCACCAAAATCATGGCTGCAAACCTAGCTGTAGAAAATTGTGTGGAAAGATTGCTGCAAGGAAGAGCAATTGCTTGCATAGCTTCTGCTAATATCTTTTTCTAGATTGGAAGATACTGTGAATGAATCCATCATACAATATTAAGGATCTTGGAACTTTGCTTTTTCTTACATGGTAACCTGAGCAGTGAGCACTGAGCAATCTTGCAGTTTGTATCTTTGAAGAGGCTGGGATGGGATGGATAGTGGTGTTCTGTTAGTAATTGACATCAAATGGCTGCAATATATAACATTTTTAATATTTCTGTCAAGCAGAGAGAATTTTGGAAGTCATGTTAATAGTTGTCTTGAAATTAATTAGAAGAAATCCAGGGCATTAATCTTCATATTAACACCTTAATTAGAGCACTGTTAATATCAGAGTGTCAGAAATACTAGAAATAGCTCCTGATATGAGCCAAGATCTAACAAGTAAAGTTTTTTTAAACCATTTTATTTAAGTGCAGGAGTGACATCACGTGGGACTAGAATGGGCTGACTCATAATGTATTATGAGATACTGTAATTCAAGAAACTTTTATTATTATGCCATAAACAATTTTTGGTGGTGGTGTTTACAACACTTCAGTGTTGTAAAGTACTGCATTAGGAAACCCTTTACCAAAGCAAATTATTTATTTGTTGTAAAAGATAGATTTAATTTATAATTTCCTTTTTTTCTACCGGCAAGAATCTTCTCATCACACTGAATAAAAATCTCCAAAGTAAAGGTAAAGGTAAAGGTAAAGGTTCCCCTCGCACATATGTGCTAGTCGTTCCCGACTCTAGCGTCCCTACTTAAATATGTAATCTTTTGAATTCTGTTGATTTTAAAAATCTTAATGGGGCATGTTTTCCTCCTCCCCCTTGCTGGATTTATATACAAGCAACCAGGCATTAAGACTCTTCATAGGAGTTAGTTCTTGCTTACCGAGTGCCTACTTTAGTGACTGTTCAAAGTAACAAGGTTAAAATATCCCAGCTTTGTGACCAAAGTACAATTGCAAGTCACAGTCATGAGTTGTCTGTCGCTTAATGACCAAATAGGAAGTGATATAAGTCTGTCGCAGTACATGGTTTTCACTTTATGATAGCATTGCCAGTTCCAACTGTGGTCATGAAGTGAGCTCTAGATATATTGTATGTTCCAATGGCTGGAATATATATATATATATTTTTGACACCACCAATTCTGAAAAAAAAAGTTGTGCTTGCTCAGATAAAATGCAGAACTTTTTAGTGCTAGCATAAAATATGACTGATATATTTTTTCACCTTCCTAATATATGAGGCTGAATTTATTGAACTGCTTTCTGCTTAACATAGTAAAAGTTTTAAATATTGTGTCATAAACCTTCCTATCTTGATTCTTCTGGGAAATGTAAAAAAGAAAAGAATTGAAGAAGCTTCTTGGATGGGAAGTGAAAGATTTTTCAAGGAGAAACAAACAAAGTCCAGTTGCTTTTTGAAAAGCACCTTTGGGACAACCATGACCAGGATGATTGAGAATCTCTCATAGACATAAAAAAGAAAAGCATAGATAAATAGTAAACTTAGCAGAGAAATAGTGAACTTATTATCTGAGAGCAAATCTTCCATCAAAAAAGGAAATGCCGGTAGGTTTGATTCTGTGCAAGTGAGTATAACAATAAACAGTGCTCAGTACATTAATTTGTTAATTTAGGGACATAAGAGTTATTCATACTTATTGAAGATGTAAGGCCCTTTCTTAATAAACTTAACATATTTTTCGGAGTATAAGATGCACCGGAGTATAAGACACACCTTAGTTTTTGGGGAGGCAAATAAGGGGGAAAATCTGCCTACCAGGTATTCATCTGGCTACCGTCCTTAATCTGGTCAGCTTCAGCACATTATTTTATCCCCTGGTTAGGGCTGAAAAAACCTTCGGAGGAAGTAGCAATGAAAAAAGCCTGCAAAGACTTAGGGCTGGAAAAAATCTTCAGAGGGAGTAGCAATGAAAAAAATAGGCAAAGGAAGATTGCTTAGCTAGCAAAACAGGAAGATGCTTCACCGTTAGCACCTCGTTAGGGCTGAAAAAAAAGCTTCGAAAAAGCTACATTCGGAGTATAAGACACACCGAAATTTTCAGCTTCTTTTAGGGGGGGGGAAAGGTGCGTCTTATACTCCGAAAAATACGGTAAGTATTTTATATTTTTCAGAAATTATACAGATATAATGTAACGTTATTCCTTTTGGGAGTCATCTTTTTCTTGAGAAGGCAGGATGTTTACTGGAGTCAGAACATTACTGGTCTGACTTCGTTCTCCCCCCATTCTTCCCTGGCAATGTGATCTTTCAGGAGCTACCAGCCTTAAATAGATATTCATGCTGTAATGTTTCATGGTGACTATCTTTTAGGGCTTCATGGAGCTTCAAAGAAATAATTGGATCAAAGTATTCCCTTAAATTGATTTGAGATATCAAATGTAATCATGCGGCTTCAAGTTGGAGCAATTTGTAGATGGTTTCAAGCTTTGAAGACTTTCAGTACTTCTAATTTTATAGAATCCCTCGGATTACTGTCCTACGTTCAGCGACTGTTTAAAACTATGATGGGGCTGAATGACTACCATGACCGGTCTTTGATGTTCTGGCCATTGCAGCATCCCCATACTCATGTGATTTTGCTGCTTTTTGATCAGACCTCAGTCACAGTGTGCCACAACCATGTTCTCCTGCCCTGTGCAAACTGCCTCTACTTAAACTCCCCCTGCCCACCTATCTTTCCCCCACCTCTGCCTTTTTTGGCACCCTGCACTCCACTACCTCCTTCTGCCATGACAGCCACCAGCTAATCTTTGCTGTCTTCTTCCCTCTCCTGTGGGCCTGTGTTCTGGGCATTTGGCTGAAGATGCAACTCAAGGACGTGCTTGGTGAACTTGGTGAGAGGCGGGGAGGCGGAACCTTGACTGCTAAAAGCAGTTTGCCAGGCCTGGCCAGAAGTGATAGCCTACAGGCCGTGGAGAGCACAATGGGATGTTGAGGTGCAGCATGCTCTTCATGCTGTCTGGTGTTCTCCAAGAGGCTGACGGCAGAATTGGACAAAGTGGAGGGACAAGGGTTTCCTGGAGGTGCAGTATGCAATAGCAATAGCAATAGCACTTAGACTTATATACCGCTTCATAGTGCTTTTACAGCCCTCTCTAAGCGGTTCACAGAGTCAGCATATTGCCCCCAACAATCTGGGTCCTCATTTTACCCACCTTGGAAGGATGGAAGGCTGAGTCAACCTTGAGCCGGTGAGATTTGAACCGCCGAACTGCAGCTAGCAGTCAGCTGAAGTAGCCTGCAGTGCTGCACTCTAACCACTGCGCCACCTTGGCTCCTATGCGCTCTGTGGTTTATTTTAGAAGTGCTCTTGGAGAACTGGCAGGGGGAGGCTGTCCAGCAAAGGATGGAGCGCCAACAGAGGCTATCCAGGGCAAAGGGGGTTCAGCAAAGGATAGAGAGCCAACGGAGGCTATCCAGAGCAAATGGGGTTCAGCAAAGGATAGAGAGCCAACGGAGGCTATCCAGACCAAAGGGGGTTCAGCAAAGGATAGAGAGCCAATGGAGGCTATCCAGAGCAAAGGGGGTTCAGCAAAGGATAGAGAGCCAACGGAGGCTATCCAAAGCAAAAGGGGTTCAGAAAAGGCTAGAGAGCCAACGGAGGCTATCCAGAGCAAAAGGGGTTCAGCAAAGGATAGAGAGCCAACCGAGGCTATCCAGAGGCTATCTGTTGACTTGACCCAGCCATTCTCCTACAAAGCCTTCACCTGTTCAGCAGCTGAGGCTCTGTTGTACTTGCCACACATATTGCAGGGCTGGTCCCTTGATCATTGCCTGAATCCTGAGCAAGCAGTGGAGGGAAGAAGATGACTTTCGGTTGGGGGCTGTGGTGGGGGTAGCAGGGTTAGGTGGTGGAATACTGCCAAAACAGAAATGCGAGATAGTCACACGTGGGGAGTTGAAGCAGAGGCAGTTCATGCAGGGCAGGAAAAACATGGCTCCCTAACCTAATGACCATGTGGTCCTGGCCTAACAGCTGCAATCTGAATCGTTAGGACTGCCATTGCTAAGCGGTATGGTCACATAATGTTTTGCTTAACAACTGCTTGCTTAAAATTCTGATCCCAATTAGGGTCCTAACCAAAGAACTATCTATATAGGCCAAGCTACGAAAAGTATAAGGCTTGAATAGTAAGATTGGGTAATTTAAAGTAATTGCTTGATGAATTCTATCAGCACCATAGATCTTGGAGAGTGGTTTGTTCTGCTGGTGGGCTTTTGTTTTTTGTTTTTGTTTTTTTTGTATTCGAGCCTCTGCCTTACATATTTTTTTATCCTTATCCTTGCCACAATTATTTTTAATATTTTCTGTTCTCTATCTGCATTTGTCTTGATTTAGTTCTGAGTTTTCTTCAAAGGCATGAATTGGTATGAGAAGTGTACCTGCTGTTAGACTAATGAAGATTATTTATTTCCATTATGACATATTGAATAAACAATAGTGATACTACGTATACTGCTCAGTTTTTTTTAGTTAGTTGCACATTTAGTTGCACAAGCAGCATGTAATGTATCATTTCCAAAAGAGGCTAAACTTGCCAATTAATCATGCCATTAAATCATTTGGCCCAGAAAAATAAGTAGTCAGAAAACATAGATTCTACAGCTTTAATAAAATATTACTTTTTAACAGTTTTTAAAGCTGATTTTTATTATTTTAAAATTGGAATTGGATATGATCTGCATTGGTTTAACACAGCTCTTCTGTAAGATGATCCTGAAGGTAGCAAGTTTGCTTAAAGCCTTATAGAAAGTTTTTCAGAGAGACAAGATTTGAACTTCCTGATTCATAGCTCATCCTGCTGTACTATATTGCTTAATTTGTTTTTGGTAGAGGCAAGTCATTCTTTGCTAAATACCGGTATAAGAAAATACTAGAGCAATTAAAATGTTAGGGCTTGGGAGAAGTGATGTTTGTTTTGCTATCATTTATTTTTATCACTATCCACAAGTTTATTTATAAGTGACAATATGTTTCATAATCCCTCAGATACTAAGGTTCTATGCTACGTTCTCATTTATTTCTTGTGGAGCATTGTTCATACATACATACATACATACATACATACATACATACATACATACCTGCATACTTTCAAAGGATTCTGGCTCAAGTACACTTTATGGTCTAATACTTTATGCATTAGTACACCACTTAGATTTTAAGAAAACAAATAACTAAACAATAAATAAAGACATTCTGACTGTACACATATTACTATTTTTACCCAGTGGTGCAGTATGCAGATTCTTTAAAGGAGGAAAAACATATGCTTCTTAAAGTTAAACTCTGCCTACTTCACTCTTCCATTCTGTATTATTAAGTACTCATTTCTGGAGAGCAATTGATGTTTTGTAATTATACTTAGAAGGGGAAATAATACATTTCTAAAAAAAACTTAGCCTTCAAACTTGATTCTGATAAGTAGTTACTACGGTACATATGTCAATATATGATTGTTATCTAAGAAAACACTTCTTATTTGGAAGGCTTAATTCTTTCATGGTTTTTCTACTTCTATCCCTTGTCCAATTTTACTGTGGCCATATATCATGTACCTTAAGTGGTCTGAAATGATCTATTATATTCAATTTTCCCTTCAATAAAATAAATAGATAACCCATTCTGCAACCTCAGGCTGCATAAGGTTCATTAATCAAGGATTCTGAAAGCATAGCTTAGTTCCAGAACCCGGGTGCGGGAGGGTTGGGGTGTGTGGGAAGCAAGCTTTAAAAAGTAAGACTCTTAAATTTATGAAAAGGTTTTCTGCCTTTCCTTTGACTGCTTAATCAGTTATGTAATTGTTCCAGTACTTTTGCAGTTCAGTATGAATTAAATATAAATGTTGTATTTTATTTGTGTTCTCAGCTAAAAAAAGTGATGAAATAATCTATCATAAAGAATATTCAGCTGTGAGGGAAGTATGGTTATAAGCAAATTAATGTATTTTAGCTTGTACATATTATATACTGTCTGCCATCAATATCTATTTAGCTATGGATTAAAATGAAAGGACAGATTATATGTATATCTATGACATTTGGTTTTCATGATGAAGTGATAAAGTTGAATGTTTAGCATCTAGGGCAGGGGTGTCAAACTTGCGGGCCGCAGGGTGGATGCATCACGCGCTGGCCACACCCACCCCTGTTTTAACAAAGGGGGGAAAAGTCACGATGCGTCACCTGACGACAACGTGACGACGCGAGTTTGACACCCCTGATCTAGGGTCACAAATTAAATACTATATCTCTAGATAAGATTGAGAAAGACCCACTTTTAAAACTTTCTATCATTGAGTAGTGTATAAATACCGTACTTTTCCGTGTATAAGACGCCCCCATGTATAAGATGCCCCCATGTTTCATGTAGTTTCTTGTAGTAAGCACATTACAAGCCATCACTGCAGAAGCCATCTTGTTAGAGTGAGTAATACAAGAACAAGAATTCTATGCCGCCCAGAGTCCCTTGGGAATTGGGCGGCATAGAAATGCAAATAAAAGTAAAGTAAAAAGTAAAGTAAAGAACAGGAAATGCATCACAGGAACAATAGAGATGAAACCTAGAGTGGCAATGTGATACAGGAAATAACTGCAATAGAGAGGAATGATAGAGCTGCATATAAGATAGAGGTTTGTCTGGCATGTGTGGCCTTCTCCTCTCTGCCTTCTGTGTATAAGACACCCCTCCATTCTCCCTCATAATGGATATAGCATCCAGGAATGGGTTAATCCGTCTGCTCCGTGATTGGACTGAGTGAGCCTGTCAAGTTGTTTAAGTGCCTCCCCTTGTTGCTATGCTTGGCAGTTTTGTTCACTCAGTCGCTCTGGACGGTTGTGCCACCATTCCTCTGGTCTTATTCCAGCTTTCTTCACCTTTGAGTTTCTGGACTTGACTGTTTGAATTTTTCCTGTCTTTGGAGCCGGTGTGGTGAGTTTGAGATAATTCGTAGCCGAGCGGCTAGCCGAGCCGCAGCTCGGGCTGCTTTAGGCAGCAGGGCACGTTTCTTCCTCAAGGCTGCTGGTTGCAGCTGGGCAGGTTTTGCCCCAGCGCTAGGATCGGAGTGCTCTAATTAACCTGAATTTCTACCTTATTTGGTCTGAGAACGTTCCGTTGTCGATCTGACAGCTCAAATTGGCTCCTTTGATCTCAGCTGTTCGTCGGAGGTCGTGGCGGCCATTTTGAAAGCGTTGCGACCGATTTCTCTTTACTCTCAGAGGACAAAACTTGGACAGATCAGCTTGCGAAAGGGGTGCCTGGCTCGCTCATGCTTCCTTGACCCTCTGCCTTCAGTTTGGTGGCCCGCAATTGTTGCCACGCCCGCACAGCAGCCATTTAACGGCCAGCGGCCATTTTAGATTGGAACAACTGCCACGCTGACTGCCTGTGGAGACCGAACGGCTCCTTGCACCCCTGTGAAGATTGATTGCCAGTTTTGGTCTCCTTGACTGCAAAAAACAAACAAACAAACAAACAAACAAACAAACAATAAAAAAACAAAAAACAACAAAAACAAAATCAAAACAAAAAACAACACCGGAGAAGGCGCATTACAAGAGTAATAAGTGGAGTGTGAGCGCTCCCATTTTGCAGTCAGCCACGCCCTGTGGGGCACGGCATTAGTCACCCATATATATATATATATATAGTATATACAGCCTATGGCCATTTGGGTGGAGTGTGTGCGCCCCCAGGCCAATGGCTAGCCAAGTTCCGAAAGGACACGGCTCTTGGTGACTGGCAGAGCCACGCCCGGCTAGGGCACGGCTATTATATATATCAGCCTATGGCCATTTGAGTGGAGTGTGTGCGCCCCCAGGCCAACGGCTAGCCACGTCCCGAAAGGGCACGGCTCTTGGTGACTGGCAGAGCCACGCCCTGCAAGGGCACGGCTATTGAGGCTCGTCCCACTGGGACACGGCCTGGCAAGAGGCATTGCCAGATTGCCTTTGAACTGCATCTGACTTTCTTATCAGCTGGCATCTGGCTTCGGTCTTTGGTTTCACAGTCTCATTTTTCTGACCGTGGGGTGTGTCTTGCCTACTCAGCGTGAGAGATTGCCGGGTGGTGCCTATTGAGATGGCGTCCAAGGCCTCCTGTTCCACCTCGTCTGAGGCTGCCAAAGGACATCGTGGTCGCCATAGGTCATCTGACTCTGAACGGCCTACTTCGTCCAAGGCACAGCCCTCTACGTCTAGGGCAGCCAAGCCGGGCAGTGTTGCCGAGCAGCGTCGCCACAAGAAGTTAGATAAGCTGTGTGATAAGGCAGCCTCTAACCGTCGAGCTGCCAGTTCCGCCCCGGCAGCAGCAGATGTGAGGTCTCCTACACTTGAGACTACCGTGTCAATGGTTGGGGATTCCAACATGGACACTGTTTCCGCTAACTCCAATTGTCAACTTTGGGGCCCAGAAGGGAGCTTCCTCCCCTTGTCTACAGATGCCGCGGGGACCTCAGTCCAGCGGGATACGGCACCAGAGGCCACCTTTACTCCCACGGCCGCTGGCCTTCGGCCCTCAGAGGTGTCCGGTTCGGCAATTCCGGCCGACATGAAGGCTATTGTGGCAGAGGCAATTAGGCTTGGAATTGCGGAAGGCCTTCAGCAGTCCAGACAACACGTTCGGGACGTTGCCGGCACCCTTTCTAGACAGGGCTATGACGCGGAATATATGGAGGACGACTATGCTCAGTCGGTGGGTCAGGGATCGGGCCGGTCGGCTGGTGATGATCAGTCTCAAGTTTCTGCTCGAGACTGCAACTCTGACCTGGAATTATCAGACGATGACGACGTTCCACTTGAGACGCCGTCGGTAGTCAGTTTGTTTCCGATCCATCTGTTTCGACCCCTACTCCATAAGGCCAAAATTGCAGCGGGCTTAGCCCTACCCAATTCTGAGCCGGAGCAACAACAGGCTCAATATTTGACGGACCCTCTCTTTCTAGAGCGCACGTCTGAAACTGAAGTGGTCCCCTCGCCAAAAATGTTTGTAGACATTATCGCGAGGCAGTGGTCCTCTCTGGGTGGGGGCCCCAGCCCTTCGTCAGCTGAGAAGAAGCTGTATAACGTGGCTCCAGATTTAGCCAGGTCCTTGCAGGTGCCACAGGTTGACGCGCCGGTGGCAGCGCTATATGCATCTACCAGCTTGCCCAGAGACCTGGCGGAGTCATTGCGCCCTGAGGACCGCCGATCGGAGCAATCACTGCAACGGGCTCACCACGCGGCGGTGTGGGCGATCAGGGCGTCCACCACAGCGTCTTTCTTCTCCAGGGCCTCTCTCATTTGGCTAAGGCAGCCGATGGATGGGATTCCGGCCACTGATAAGTGTCTCAAGCAGGACGTCAATAAACTGATGGCGGCTGCCCAACTGACTGCGGATGCCACATTGAATGCAGCACGCTTCGCGTCCCGATCTATTGGGGCTACGGTGGTGGCTCGGAGGTTGTTATGGTTGAAGAATTGGCAGGCGGATGCCCGCCATAAATGGCGCTTGGCCACGGCCGCCTTTGCGGGAGATGCGCTGTTCGGGGAGTGCTTGCAGCCTTTGTTGTCTGAGACTAGGGACCACAGGAAGATATTGCCGTCAGTGACCAGACGCCCAGATTTTCGGCCTGCCCCTTACCCAAGAAGGTCGGCTTTTCGATCAGGTGCTGTGTCTCAGAGATCTCAAGGTTTCTTCCCTCAGAGGCCGAAACAGCGACAGGACCGCCCTGATAGGGGTCGCCCCTTTAGATCTAAACGGCCCTTTCGAGGGGGAGGAGGTCGTTTGTTCCGACGCCCTCAATGAGTGCAATCTCCCCCGAGGTTTTATCTCCGGTGTCCAGTCTCCCGGATTCCGGGAAAGAGGATCCTCATGGAGACAGCTATTCAGCACTTGCTGGATATCTGTGCCATTGAGGCCATCCCTGAGGATCAGCGCGGACACGGCTTCTACTCGATTTTGTTCGTCGTACCTAAGGCCTCAGGGGGTTGGAGAGCGGTGCTTGATTTAAAACATTTGAACCATTTTGTCATCTACAAATGGTTTAAGATGCACTCACTTTCTTCTATATTGGAGGGCGTTAGGGAGGGCGATCTCCTCTCTTCCATTGACTTGACGGAGGCGTACTTACATGTGCCTATTGTGCCTCTTCATAGGCAATATTTGCGGTTTCAATTTGCTGGTAATCATTACCAGTACAAGGCGATGCCCTTTGGGTTGTCATCTGCGCCCAGGGTTTTCACTAAACTGTTGGCGGCGCTTGCCGCAGTGTTAAGGGCAATTCCCGTGCGTGTCCAGTATTACCTGGACGACATATTGGTCTAGTCATCATCTACTTCTCGGGCTTGAGAGGATATTAAGTCCACGCTCCAGGTCCTGCGACACCACGGTTTCTCCATCAATATGGAGAAGAGCCATCTCTCCCCCAGTACCAGGTTGCTCCATTTGGGAGCAGTGATAGATTCACTGCAGGGCAGGGTGTATCTCTCCCCTGATCGACGGGCCAGTATCCAGGCTTTAGTGTCGACTATTCTGAGGGACCGGTCGGCGCAGATTTCCCTTTTGTCCACCCTGTTGGGGAAAATGGTGTCAACTTTCTCCATTGTGCCTTGGGCCCGGGGCCACTCCCGCAGCCTCCAATGGTTTCTCTTACCATTTCAGAAGTCGGGCCGCAGCACTTCGGCCTCCCGGGTCCTGGTTCCCTCCCCGGTTCGGCATTCGCTCCGGTGGTGGACTTCGCCGGCCGTCGCGAAGGGCAGCTTCTTCCTGGAGCCACGAAGGGTCGTTGTCAATGTTCCTTCTAAGCTGCGCGGCTGCGCGGCCGTGCGGGTCCTTCGGAGGTCTTGGCGTCTCTCAGCTGGTGGGGATCCCCAGCTCTTCTCAACGGGGGACTAATTTGGGAACTGGACCGGCTAGTCCTGACTACGGATGCCAGTTTGACAGGTTGGGGCGCTCACATGGGGACTCACATGGTCCAAGGTTACTGGACCGAGCAGGAGCGCAAGCATCCTATCAACTGGCTAGAACTCCGGGCGATTCGTCTTGCCCTCAGGCATTTTCAGCCGCTGGTGGCGGGGCGCCATGTGTTGGTGATGACCGACAATGTGGCAGCCAAGGCGCACGTCAACCGCCAGGGGGGCACCAGGTCCCGAGCGCTGATGGCCGAGGCTCGACAGCTGACCCTCTGGGGGGGAAGAACATCTACTCTCCCTACATTTCGGGCGCCGCCAATGTTCAGGCCGATTGGCTCAGCCGGTCATCACTAGATCAGGCCGAATGGCGATTGCATCCAGATCTGTTCAGGGAGCTGACGGACAAATTCGGGATGCCGGTGATAGACCTCTTTGCATCACCACTCAATGCCCAGATCGGCGTCTGCTTCACTTGCTTTGCAGCTCCGGGGACTATGGGAACCAATGCCCTCCGAGTACCGTGGCCCAAGGGTCTTCTCTACGCGTTCCCGCCGCTTCCTCTGATTTCTCGGGTCGTCCGGAAAATCCTGCTCGAGAAGGCGGAGGTCATATTTGTAGCGCCATTCTGGCCGTGGTTTGCGGATCTGCAGACTCTCTCTGTTTCTCCTCCCTGGAGGTTATCTCAGAGGCCGGACGCACTCAGCCAGGGGTCGCTGATCCACCCGAACCCTCAGTGGTTCAAACTGACCGCCTGGCGCTTGAGCGGGTCGCTCTGAGGAAAGACAAGATTCCATCTGCAGTCATCACTACCATTCGCATATATGATGCTACTTGGCGGGCCTTTTGCAGATGGTGCGAGTCAATGCCCGTCGTTCCGTCAGAGGCGTCGATCGCTAACGTACTCGGTTTTCTCCAACATGGACTGGACAATGGGCTTAGCCCTAACATGTTGCGTCGGCAGGTCGCGGCTCTGTCATCGGTCTTGTCTTGCCCGGGAACAGCGTCACTGACTCTTCACCCGCATATTCGGCGTTTCCTGCGAGGCACGACCAACATCGCCCCACCGATTGTCCATCGCTACCCTACTTGGGACCTTCCCCTTGTCTTGCGGTCCTTGATGGGCTCGCCGTATGAACCACTTCGAGAGGCCTCCTTGCGTCACCTTTCCTGTAAGGTGGCGTTTTTGGTGGCCATTACGTCGGCTAGGAGGGTGTCCGAGTTAGCGGCCTTGTCGGTCAGATCCGATTTGTGTATTTTTCACTCGGACAAAGTGGTTCTAAGACTGGATCCGGCTTCCTGCCGAAAGTGAATACGTGATTCCATCGGGCGCAGGAGATTGTGCTCCCGAACTTTTGCCCATGGCCCGTTCATCGGGCTGAGAAGCGTTGGCATACCCTTGATGTGCGTCGGGCGTTGCGGATATATATTAAGCGGACGGCTGTTTTCCGCAAGTCAGAATCTCTATTTCTGTCGTTCCAACCTGCATCACTGGGACGTAAGATATCGCCGTCGACGGTTGGTCGCTGGATACGTTTCGTGATTTCCAAGGCGTATGAATTACAATCTCGACAGCCACCGGCTGCTATCATGGCCCACTCTATGAGGAGCGCTTCTACGTCGGCTGCGTGGGCTACCCAGGCATCGCTGGAGGAGGTTTGCCGGGCGGCGACCTGGTCTTCACCTTCGCCGTTCGTCAGGCATTAAAAGATTGATGTGTTCGCTTCGGCCGAGGCAGCCTTTGGTAGGAGAGTGCTCCAGCAGGTTGTGCGGGACTGAGTCTCCAACGTTTGGCGGACTACGTGGCCCCCTCTTTTTGGACAGCCAGCTTTGGTATGTCCCATTCCTGGATGCTATATCCATTATGAGGGAGAAGGGGCGTTGGTCTTACCTGATACGCCTCTTCTCCGAAATATGGATATAGCATCCAGCCCCACCCGGTTGTAGTCCTTGGACTGTCGGTGGCGTTAGACCGGAGGAATGTTCTGATTTTTGGTGGCACAACAGAGTCTGTCGTCTTCGCTCCTTCGTTCCAAACTGCCAAGCATAGCAACAAGGGAGGCACTTAAACAACTTGACAGGCTCACTCAGTCCAATCACGGAGCAGACGGATTAACCCATTCCTGGATGCTATATCCATATTTCAGAGAAGAGGCGTATCAGGTAAGACCAACGCCCCTTTTCAAGTAAATATTTTTAAGAAAAAGTAGCGTCTTATACACAGAAAAATACGGTACTTCCGAGCTGAATGAAATAGAGTTCTGGTTAGTTTCACCACTGTCTATATTTCCACTCATTTATTTTTTCTGCAGGAATGCCTATGTAAGTTAAGCATTGAATTAACATAAATCTGTTGCAGTATTGAAGGAATTCAGCTATTTTATACAGGTAGTCCTCTACTTACAACACTCTGGGTCCAGAATTTCCATTGCTAAACAAGGTGGTTGTTAAGTAAGTCATGCCTGACTTTATGATCATTTTACCATGGTTTTTAAGTGTGAATCACTGCAGTTGTTAAGTGAATCACATGGTTGTTATGTGAAGATGGTTTCCCTTTGCTTTGTTGGAGGTCTGCTTTAAAGGTCGCAGATAGCGACCACATAATTCTGGGATACTGCAACTGTCATAAATATGTTCCAGTTGCCAAGCACCCAACCTTTGATCACATGACCATTGGGATGCTGTGATAGTTGTGTGAAGACCGATTGTAAGTCACTTTTTTCAGTACTGTTGTAACTTCAAACTGTCGTTAAATGAATGGTTGTAAGTCAAGGAGTACCTGTTCTGCATGTTTTATTGGTGACTATCAATATACGGTAACATGCAGTCCTTTCTTAAATATTTAGAACTATGAGGAAAAAATAATTCCAAGATCTTACTTTCCTATATACCTTTGTCCACAAATAAACATTCCACCCGTATACTTTTTATTTACGGAAGTTATATTTATAAATGAGCATTTTTATGCTTGTTGAATTATAGAAGAACTTTATTCTTCTATATATTTTATATCAACAGGTACAAGACTGCATTAGTAATTCACTGAGAAATGTAAATGCAGCATTAGAAATAAGTTTTCTATTTTCCCCCAATTTCTAAAAATAATTATTTCTGTTTGTAGCTTTACATATTTTGATACGTTGTGTTTAAATTAAAACAGCATATATTATTCTGTGTTTGTCATACATCTAAATAAATGATATATGAATGTATGTTTATATATGAAAAAATATAAATAACTTGCTTTTCAATATTGCAAAATATTAAGATATGTTTTTTAAAAAAACAAAACCCTGATGCTGGATTTCCTGATTATGAAGATTATGTGTGCAGAAACTGGTAAAGTGAAATATTCTCTGATGTTAGACTGTGCTATCTTATCCATTATGCTGTTCAGTCGCTACACAAAACTGATGGAATTGTTCATCTGGGTCTTTGGAAAGCTTATCACACCTAGTTTCTTGCTATCCTATGTTAAGGAAGTAAACAATGCTGTCAAACATGGTATTGGATTTTCTAGAACATTTTTTTCCTGTGCAAATGGATATGATTCCAATTGACTTATTCATCTCAGCCATAGTCTGCCCAAATATTCGGGCTATATTATTATATATGAAAGAAAGGAGAGACCTGAAATCTGTACGTCTCAATTTTTTAGAATAACCATTTTTTTAAAAAAAATATTATAGCACTGAAATTGCGGAACTTGTCTAAAAAAATGTTGACTGTGGAAAATTTTCTGGTCTGCCTCATCATCATCATCAGCCATTCGGTTGTGTCTGATCCTTTGGCACATTCTATGGATCAGCCCATTTATCCATGCCATGGTTACATATTGTATTCTGTGTATTGATACCCTTTAAAAACTTCTGGAAAGGCCAATTGATGTAAAATGCAGTGTATGTTTTGCTCATATGTAAAGACTTGTTGGAAACTGTTTTCTAGGCATGACATCAGGTGTTGATACTAACTTTTAAAGTCTTAGGGTTCAACTGTCCAAGGGGACTGCCTGTCCTAATATGAAGCTGTACTGTCCCTTCTGTTATGCAAAATGGGTAGGAAAATGTCTTCTCCTGTATTACTCCTATGATTTCCATAAGCTTTTGCTCCGCCTTTTGAAGATAAGTCAAGATTTATTTCTTTCACTAGGCTTTTCACAGCTGTTGGTTTTAGCGTTAATTTATAACATGTGTTTCTTTCCTTTATATTATAAATTGTGTATTCTTTCAGTTGCCTTAAGAATTCAGTTTATCCGAAGAAGTGATTCAGATCATACAATAATAATGAGGAACATTTTTGAGATGTTAGCTTTTAAAAATATTTATAAAAAATATTTCAATAAGATCTGCATAATACAAAGGTCCAACTCTGTTTTAGGGCTAAGAAATCAGGGTCCTTTCTATTTATTTAATACTGTTACAAATCGGTAAGGAACAGGAGCACTGTTAAAGAACAAAATCTACTGGTTTAATCTTTCTTTATTCAGCAATAGCTTCACTCTAGTCACATTTTATGGTCTTGGGAGTTAATATCTGTGGTCACTGGGATTTTAAGAAATATTTGTGGTTTGTGGGTTTTAATAACAATGATAATTATAATTCACTTTATTCTGGGGTTGTTATCACAACCATAAGTAATATTTGTTCTTTAACGTGATTGTAAAAGTAAGCCTGGCAGACGGTATAGAGAAGTGAAGAAAGATGGTAGAATTCATTTTCTTTCAGTCTCTCTGCTTCATATTGGCTGACAATTGTTCCTAAGCAGTGTTGAAAAACAAAATACTGCCATACTTTATTTACCACATTAGTAATCAATACGATATGTGTTTTGTAGCTTGAGACAGTTGGATGGCAACTTAACCTTCAGATGGCTCAGTCCATGCAGGCAAAACAAAAATCTCCTCAAGCTGTATTAGAACTTGGAGTCAGCAGCGAAGATTCAAAGGTAAGAGCTCTTTGTCATATTTCCCCCCCCCCCAGTTGTGTTCTAGCAGCTTTGCAGATAACGAATGAATTAAGGATCGAGCACTGCACCTGAGGGAACATATGTGTCTGTTGTTCATAGACAGTTGCATAGTTGTTGCATTCATAGGTCTGTGAATTTTAACATTCTGTCCAGGGGGCAGTCTCTGCACAACATGCATTTGGGATTTGGGAGGTGTTTGCATCAGCCTGTCTGTGGCCACCTGCGACCTATGCTTACCCATCAACCCTTTCGCAGCATAGGTGTGCGCCGATGGCTAGAGGCAGTTGTGGACAACACTAAGTCAGCCTTTATACTTCAGTTATTAGAAGCAAGATGTAAATTTAAATGGGTCATTGAATTATAGACAGCTGAGGATACTTCTAAATAAAAGATTTACACTATTTTGGTCTAATCTTATAGTGTTGGTTCGTTTTGGGAAGCTAAGCTGATTTATTTCTGGTTCATTGGAAATTATATCAAAGGTGGTGTTTTCTTTTGAAGTGTTTCTTTGCATAATTTTGTATGGTCTTTTTTCTCATTGGTAGAACTTTCCCCTCATTTTGTCTCCATGTCCCTGGACATGGCCCCCTCTTTTAACTCCTCACCACACTGAAATTAAGTGTCTTGTTCCTGAAACTGGTCTGTTATCCATTGTTTTGCCACCTTAGCAACATGCAACACTGTACTGAGGAATTTATAGCCATGCTCATCTGGGATGCCACCATATTACAAGTTTGGATGCCACCATGTTACAAGTTTGATTATATTTGTTAATGAAATTGCTGACATGCTGGTGTTTTATTTTACTTTCATAATCCTTTGGAGTTTTTAAATACAATGGAATCATGACTGGACAATTTTAAAACTTCTCTTTCCCCTCTGCTAACTCCCCCCCCCAAACTATTAGACAAATATATAATGGAAACCATATATACTGCTAGGAATTGATTTGCGTTTTGTGTAGAGTAGAGATGAAGAGATTTTTGTTACCCCAGGATTGTGGGTAGAATAACATTTATTTGCACTCACTTATTAGCATGTGAGTGTTGATAAGCTCATCATATTCTCTTTTGTGTTTTGGGTGATATGAGGTCAGCAGAACTGAGGATGATTGTGGATCAGCTTCAGATTTTATGACTGATTGGAGATGGAAACAGTGATGTATGAAAAGTGCCCACAATTAATCTTGTCATTGTAAAAATGGATTTCATTGTACAATTTCCCCCAATTTCCTCCCCTCTTTTTTAAGAGCAGGCAACAACTGTTCAGAATATTAGTAAAATTATATAACATAATGAAGATTATTTTGTACTGTTCCACCCTATTGAGTGTTGAGTTGATAATTCAGTGCTTTAGGAAAGTAATTTGATTTAAACTTTGATGTTTATGCAAAAAAAAAAAAGATCTGCAGATGTAGCAATAAGCAATGGCATTTAGACTTATATATCACTTCATAATGCTTTACAGCCCTCTAAGCGGTTTACAGAGTCAGCATATTGCCCCCAACAATCTGGGTCCTCATTTTACTGACCTCAGAAGGATGAGTCAACCTTGAACTGGTCAAAATCGAACTCCTGGCAGTCGGCAGAATTAGCTGATGTAGCGGAATCAGCAAGAACACCTTCTCCATATTTACCTATTTGAACTTGGCAGACAGCTAAATCGAGAATCTTACTATTATAATAATGGTATGCCTGTAGTTGATCTTAAAGGTAATGGAAGAATTTAGAAGTGACTCAGTATCAAAGTGTTACATATAGTCCAAATTTTAAAAAGCTTTGTAAGTGAAAGCATTTTAGATTATGCCTGTGGCAGACAGAATCTTGTGCCAATAGTGGATCGATGGAGTAATGGTCCTTATACCTTTTAGCTATTTGAAGAAATGAACAATTGTGTTATGAAGCTTATTGGAAGTTACAAAGAACAGCTCTACATGTGCCTTCTGACTATATTGTAGCGTCAAGGGTTTTTCCTCATAGGTTGGAAGAAATTGCAGCTACCATTGTAACTTCAACACCTAAAACATCTGTGGACTAAGAATCTGATAACCAATGGCATGATGCAACCGTGCAGGTACTAAAGATTAATGACACATATAGAAAGAAATCAAACACAGCAACAGCTGTTAGTGCATATCCTAAACTCCTGACTGAAGGTCTAATAGTGAAGGTGGATAGCTTTATTTGTTATTGTGATTGATTAAATAAATGATTTGATTTTGGGATTGCTTGTTGAATTGATTTATACTTCCAGAATCAAGAGGCTGAGGTGGTAGAGAAATTGTGCAAATGGAGACATTGTATTCAGGGGAAAAGATTTTTTTTTTACTAACTTGTACTATGGGAATATCTTCAATCAAAATATTAAGATAAATGGACAGTGGTAGCAATTTTGGTCTCCAAAGAAAAAAACAACCCCTAAAGCAGATTTCTCCATTATGCATCCTTGGACCAAAAGATGGCTTTTATATTATAGGCTGCGGCTTTGCTTAGTTGTCTATGCCATGGCATGGGTCCTCAAACTACAGCCTGCGGGCCACATGTGGCCCGCCGAAGCCATTAATCCAGCCCGCGCAGGACCACGAAGCTGCCCCGCCCACATCATCCCGCCCACCCTTCAGTCGAGCGCAGGACTTACCTTCGCAAGCCCCGCTGGCTGGAACTGAAAGGTAAGGCCAACAATTTTGGCCTGCAGAGACGTTCTGGAGGCGGGGGAGGTGAAAAAGGGGGCGCACAGACGCCCCAGGAGGCCAAAAAATGGGCAAAAATGCCGAGAGAGAGAGAAGAAAGAGAGAGAGAGAAGAGAGAGAAAAAAAGAGAAAGAGAGAAAGAAAGAGAGAGACAGAAAGAGAAAGAGAGAAAGAAAGAGAGGGAGAGACAGAAAGAAAGAGAGAGAGACAGAGACAGAGAGAGAAGAAAGACATAGAGATTTCTCAAGTTCCTTGAGAAGAATTGCTGCAAAACTGAGTTTTCTGAAGTGGACCACTAGACTCCTAAACAAATGAAAAAATGATCTAATAAAAAGAAAATAGCAGTTAGACTTATATACCGCTTCATAATGCTATAAAGCCCCCTCTAAGCGGTTTACAGAGTCAGCATATTGCCCCCAACAATCTGGGTCCTCATTTTACCCACCTCGGAAGGATGGAAGGCTGAGTCAACCTTGAGCCGGTGAGATTTGAACCGCCGAACTGCAGCTAGCAGTCAGCTGAAGTAGCCTGCAG
>QLTV01001684.1:2435753-2446700 GCA_003457575.1 Thermophis baileyi
AGACTTGTTGATTGTAAACTCCTTGGGGCTGAGAAGAATTGCTGAAAAACTGAGTTTCCTGAAGTGGACCACTAGACTCCTAAACAACTGAAAAAAACGATCTAGTAAAAAGAAAAGTCAACCAAAAGAGCAACATGCAAACAAAAGCAAATAAAATACCCCCAGGAGCAAAACAAATTAAAGTTTAATTTGTGTGCATTGTTTAATGGACTTTTAAATTGGCCACGCCCACCTAGTCACATGACCTAGCCACACCCACCCAGCCCGCCCAGCCCCCCAACAGTCTGAGGGACCGTGAATTGGCCCCCTGTTTAAAAAGTTTAAGGACCCCTGATCTATGCCTTATTGACACAGATGCTGATGATAAGCGAATAGAAGTGCTTCATTTTGGTACTCACATTCTGGCTACTTTAAAGGAACTCTGCAAATACCAATTTTTAGGAATGATGAGCTACTTTGTATTGAAAAGTAAAGTATAAACATCCTAAATAAGTGGATTTATCAGCATTGGCGAATCTTCCCTTCCCCTAAGGGTGTCACTTACTGCAAGCATTTTGTTTGCAAATGTTAGTAGCACTGCGTGTTAATTTGCAGCTTAAATTATAAGGAGAACTGAAACAAAATTGTACAGTAGAAAGCTTTTTGTGAAAGTATGTTGCTTTTTGGAATAAAGAGATGATTCCCTTTGGAAAGAAATTTTCTTTGATTTAATTCTTGCTTTTATGGACCATACATAACTTGTTTTCATATGTTCTTAAATACCTTTACCTTTCTGTAATTAAGATTAATTCTAGCTCAAGGATATATTATGAATTCTAAAACGCATGGGTTTACTAATAGTAACTTTTGTTTCAATACTCCTTGACCTAAATTCATTGCATTGGCTCACTAGAGGGCGATAGAGCTCTTTAAAGTTTCTTTGATGTTGTGGGTGTGTTTTTCCTCCCAATAATATTGACTCAGTTGTGGATTTAAGTAGCTGAGGGAAACTGTGTTTACTTTTCTAATCTGCATACAATAGGACAGTTGATAGTATTCAGATCTAATGTCTTTAGCTTACATGAAATTAAAATAGTAAATATTGGTTCAATTTTTATTTGTATTTGAAATATAATAAATACTTCAAGAGATATTTAAAATTAATATCTGAAAGGCAAAAGCATTTTAGTGTGTGAATTATATTTATAAAAGGAATTAACTCTCTTAAGTAAAGGAATATCAAGAGATTGCAAATCTACAAATGTTTTTATTAGCTTAGATTTTTTCTTTTAAAAAATCTGTCATAGTTAATCTAATAAAACCATTTTAGATTATTATTGCTGGATAGGAATGAAAGGAAGGACCCTGCATCAGGCAAAGACAGTGAGCACTCTAAATCTTCGTACTATGCCTTTTTGGTCTCCATGTTTCCAGGTTAGGAGGGATAAGCTATTGCTCATCCTAAAATACTTCCATCCTTTGAAAATAAACGTTTTTGCAAATGTTTGTGAGCAACATTTTGTTAAATCCCATCAATGGAGCAGCATTTTTGGGATGTGATGGTTGCAGTTCACAGTATTTATATATGATTGAGCCGCGGTGGCGCAGTGGTTAGAATGCAGTACTGCAGGCTACTTCTGTTGATCACCGGCTGCCAGCAGTTTGGCAGATCGAATCTCACCAGGCTCAAGATTGACTCAGCCTTCCATTCTTCCGAGGTTGGTAAAATGAGGGCCCAGATTGTTGGGGGCAATATGCTGACTCTGTAAACCGCCTAGAGAGGGCTATAAAGCACTGTGAAGTGGTATATAAGTGTAAGTGCTATTGCTATATTTGTTTTGGTATCTTTTCTATTCCATTAGTGGGCTGCTACTAAAATGAATAGTCTGATATCAGAGATTTCTCCTCAGATGTATAATAATAATAATTTTAAAATCCAGCATTGTTCCTTCATGGCCCCTCCTGTCAATAATATCCCTATTTAGGAAACGTGAATTTGAATAGTTGTATGATAATCTATCATGGCTCTATTGGTAATAATTATTAATGGGGATCCAAATGGGGAAACTAACTCCATGGTGGCTTGTCTCTCATGGTGTTCCACTTTACAGTGTGACCACAAAAGCAGAAACTAACTATGGGGGTGTTGATTCCCTTTGCTGTTTTTTTGAGGGGGGGCTTTAGGTCAGTGTTGACCCTGGGTGACTGCCTGAAGTTTTCTTGGCAAGATTTTGGAAGTGCTTTACCATTTCCTGCTTCTTAGAGGTGAGAGAGTAATTACAATTGTCCTAGGTCATCCTGCTGGCTTTGTATCTAAGGCAGGACTAGAACACATAGTTTCCTCAGTTTCTAGTTTGATGTTTTCACCATTACACCAAACTGGCCCATAGTTAAACTCCTAAAATTGGCCTTTTTATTTAAAATGGGATTGGTTGAAAATAGAAATAATAACCCTTACTGTGAATGGGAATTAGCTACTTTTTGATATATTCCATTAGTGGAAAATAATAAGTTTTAATTTTTTATATATATATATATTTTTTTTTTTGAAAAAAACAGAAATTGACTGATTGAGCTGCAGTTATGAAAGAACTGAACTATGTGGATTAGTTGATTAACACTAATCTATATATATAAAAGCGAAAACCACTCACGCATTAATCATGAAATCTCCAGAACCGTAAAGCCTACAAACTTGAAATTTGGCACGTATGTTCCTCTTGGCTTCTAGGTGCTCGCTAAGAAAGGATTTTTCAAAATGACCATCAGATCATTAGTATTTCTTATATTATTATTAACACGCTCTGATGCTAATTAGTTAGACATTCTATTCCCCCTCCCAACTTGAAAATAACTCTGGAGAGAATGGGATAGTATAGGAGAGGCTTATGTGGGGCAAGCCTGCAGGAGAGAAGGGGATAGAAAGCCTGAGGGAGAGAAGGGGATAGGATAGGGGAGGCTTCTGTGGGGTAAGGCTGAGGGAGAGAAGGGGATAGGATATGGAAGGCTTCTGTGGGGCAAGGCTGAGGGAGAGAAGGGGATAGGATAGGGGAGGCTTCTGTGGGGCAAGGCTGAGTGAGAGAAGGGGAGAGGAGAGGAGAGGATTCTGTGTGGCAAGGCTGAGGAAGAGAAGGGGATAGGATAGGAGACGTTTCTGTTGGGTAAGCCTGAGGGAGAGAAAGGGATAGGATAGGAGATGTTTCTGTGGGGCAAGGCTGAGGGAGAGAAGGGGAGAGGAGAGGGCGATCGTAACTATTCATTAATTTTCAAGCTGTAAGTGTTGATTTATGGATGGATTTGGGAAACTAAAAAGTAGAGAAGATTTGGCAAAGCAAGGTATAATTATAGATTGGTGGCCCTATCTTCAACTTCAATCACAATACAAGAAAGATAGTGAAGAAATTGGAATTGAGACAGAAACCAAACAATTAGACAAACTTCTGAAGGGCCCAGAGGACAAAATTATTTCTAAAATATACAATTACCTATTACAATTCGATAGAGCTGAATACATAGTTAAAGGAACAATGATTGCATGGGCAAAAAACATAGGACATAACATACACTTGGCTGACTGGGAACAAATTTGGAATATAAATTATAAATTAACAAAATTGGTATCTTACAAAGAAAATCATTACAAAATGTTTTATCGCTGGTATTTGGCCCCCGCAAGATTAGCAAAAATATACCCTAACTTGAATTCGACTTGTTGGAAATGCAAAAAAGAGCAAGGCACCTTCTTTCACATGTGGTGGACATGTCCCGAAGCGAAGAAATATTGGATAAAGATGCATAAGTGGTTACAAGAAATAATAGGATCAACAGTAGAATTCACCCCAGAACTCTTTTTATTAGGAATATTCAAAAGGCAATACGATAAAAACATCAAATATTTAATCTTGCACATTACAACTACTGCCAGGATTGCATATGCGCAGTGCTGGAGGAATTCCAATAAGCCCATCGAAAGTCTAATAATAAAGAAAATATTTGATAGCGCAGAAATGGACAAATTAACCATAGAACTAAGAGGACAAAAAGACTCACATTACGAAATATGGGAAAAATGGTACAAATGGATTGATGATAGAAAGTCGAAGAGAAAATAAAGGATGAAGATGTAGACTATTGTAAGATAATATATAAATTGTATAAATATGAAAATCAATGTATATAATAGATTGTAGATCTGCTTAAAGATTTACTGTGATTTGTAAAATGTGAAAAACCAATAAAGATATATTAAAAAAAAGAAAGAAAGCCTGAGGGAATGAAGGGGATAGGATAGGGGAGGTTTCTGTGAGGCAAGGCTGAGGGAGAGAAGGGGTCAGGATAGGGGAGGCTTTTGTGTGGGAAGGCTGAGGGAGAGAAGAGTATAGGATAGGAGAGGCTTCTGTGTGGCAAGGCTGAGGGAGAGGAGGGGAGAGTATAGGGGAGGCTTGTGTATGGCAAGGCTGGGGGAGAGAAGAGGAGGGAATCGGGGAGGGTTCTGTGGGGCAAGGCTGGGGGAGAGAAGAGGGTAGGATAGGGGAGGATTCTGTGGGGCAAGGCTTGGGCAAGCCTGAGGGAGAAAAGGGGATAGGATAGGAGACGTTTCTGTGAGGCAAGGCTGAGGGAGAGAAGGGGGATAGGATAGGATAGGCTTCTGTGGGGCAAGGCTGAGGAAGAGAAGGGGAGAGGAGAGGATGATCGTAACTACTCATTAATTTTCAAGCTGTAAGTGTTGATTTATCAAGCCCGATCACATAGTTTTGTAGTGGAGCACGGGTATTCAGCTAGTACAATAATACAATCAGATATATTGGACTGTAGTTCTTTGCCAACATGATCCTCTCCAGGAATTTATTCCCACTTATCTGGAGCTTAATATTTGTGTCACAAGGCCAGAATCCATGTAAAAATTAACTATAAAACTGGCACTGATGAAATGATGAATAACAATTTTGATAAATTCAGATCTAATACCTTCTGGTAGAAATAAACATGATAAAATGCTCTGTTTTGTATTTAATCTACCTTTCCCCAAGACGCTTCCATGAAATCATCTTAATGACAAAATGTAATTTAGTTTACTGAAAATTGTATTAAATAGTGATATTACAGGAGTCTTTATTTGTGGGAAGAATTTTAAACAGAAGACAAACTAGGTCACGGTAAGGTTTTCCAGAACAGAAAGCCAGGACGTAGAGCAAATAAATAAAAGAATAAATAATCAGTTTTCTGTGTTCAAAATTATTATTTTCATCTGCATAGTTTCCAGTTTTTTATATTTTTTTATTTTTAATGTAAAAGTATTGCTGTTAATTTCCAGTTCAATTATAGATATGTTTACTTGGAATCTCTCTCTCTCAAATTTAAAGTAAATGGACATGACTTTATTAACATAATTTTTATGTTATGAAACAAAATTCTATTTTATCCAACTTTGGAATAATTTGGTAATAGACATGTGCAAACAATTTATATACATTTCGAATTACAGAACACTATTTTTTTAGTTTGAAATGAAATTTTGAGAGTGAGACAGTTTGTCCTATTTCTATTACTTTGGAAATGTTTCAAGGTCAAAAGAGTTTCAAGATAACTGAAAAACCTGTTTCACAATTGTTGGACCATGCTGTAATGCTACAGTGACAGTGGATGTCTAACAGTGATGTTATTCCTTCATTGATTCCAAAGCCCTAACATCATGGTATTTTTGTATTTCAACCATATTGAACAATGAAAATATGCTTTTAAATATAAATCATGACCAAATTAAATTTGTCATTGAAGTACAGGGTTGTTGTTTTTTTTTGCCTTAACCTCATTTCAGTTCTGTTGGATTCAGTTGATGTTTCATTACTCAACTAGGTAACGTCAGTACACCGCAATTACTGTGCCTAATTGGTAATAAAATGTCTGCAAGCAAACATCCAAGCTCAGAGAGCACCAAGACCTCCACAGTTCATTCCTGAGCTACAGATAATCTCTTCTATTGAGATCACTTCAGTTCTTCAGAAAATGTGAAAAGCAGTAAATATCTGCCACGAAAAAGATGTACTCCAGTTATGGCTGCCCATCTCTTAACTCTGGGTGTTAAGTGACTCTGGATGGTTAGTTGAAGTTAAAAACCCAAGTTTTAGTAAAAAATTTAAAAGGCCCGTATAGCTTCATTTGATACATTCTCTGGCTTATAATTCTGAATAAAATTTGAAAATCGGCAGTTTATTATTCCATTGAAGTTTTATATATTTCATTTTCACCTCTAATAATTGAATCATTGCCCTATATTTCTTTTGTTTTAAGCAATTAGCCAAAAATCTTACCAGGTCTTTTGCTTTTCTCTCAATATCTCTGTTGTAAACATGTCGGCATAACTTTTGTGTGCTGAGATATTATAGTAGTTAATTGTAATCAATACTGACTCTGGGTGGCTAGTCAAAATGAAAAACTCAAGAAAGCAACCAAAATAATAATGAATACACATCCAGAGGCAGCTGAAGACAATAATAGTCACAACACAAGCCCCATCTCATGGATCCCATTGATCTGACTGCCTTTATTTGTACTTGATAATATGTGCCAGAAGGTTAAATCCATTATGCTAAGTAATTTGACTTATTTCAGTGGAATTAGTAGAGGATTCCTTTATCTGAATGATAAAGAGAGTAACAATATGTTACTAGATCATTGCAATGCAGAATGAACAATTCATTAAAGATCAGCTAATTATGTTATATAGTCTTGATGGTTTTGATTAAAATAAAATCAGATAATATTACACTGTAAATACAAAGAAGCAGTATGTTTGGTCATTTCTTTTTTTTAAGTTACTGCCTGATAAAATCTAAATAACCATATTTACCAGATATGAAAATTTGTATTTTGCTCAAATAGCTTACCTTTAAAACACATTTTATAATCAATGAGAATATGGTAACAGGACCTCCTTTTGGTGGGAGATTGCTGTAAGTTTATTGTCATTTTCTCTACTGATAAATATAATATTTCATTTTAAATAGTCAAAAAACTATTTGAAATATAGTAGTCATAATTAATAAGATTGAACAGTAGCTGAAGTTGATAAGAAACATGCCAATGATATTTTAAGTGAAAATTACGTTTTCCTAAGTTTGTAACTCCTTTTTATCTTGTTTGTATCAGTTATTGAGAAATTTAGTGAGTCTTTGTAAACATTTTCTCAATATGCTGCCTTTTGAACTATTTCATCCCATCTTCACTATATCTAATGACAGCCAGTTTTTAGGCTGAGACCACATAGCAATGAAAATAATTATTTCCTTCTGCTTTCTCTACCCACTTTAGGAGCAAATTTGCTTTTTCTTGTTTCTTTCAAGAAAGCCAGTCTGAAAGCTTCATGCATTATCAATTTTTAGAAAATACAGGAGCCATTATTAGGTAGGATAATGTCCAAATCTTTAGTATTGACAATATCAGATTATGGGTGGCTCTTCATAATTTCTTTGTCTTTAATTCATTTCTATCAAAATATGGAGCTCATATACTGTTATACTTGTGTCCTTGGGATATAGTGTTATCATTGTATGAATTGTAATGGTTTTCATCTTCAATACTTGTGAAATATCCACTGTTGGCAAATCCATTTGCCTATTATGTGTGCCGTCCCCCACTGACTTATCCTTCCAAAATAATATTGAAATCTAGAATTCCCTCCAAAGTAGATCTGGAGAACACAAGGGACTATCTGGGGAGGAAGAGAAATAATTTGCCAAGAAAAATCAGTTCCCAGATGAAAACTGTAGTCTCCTCACAAGAAAAAGGATTGATATCCAAATAAATAGATAGATTGGATTTTGTCTATTACATGCTGGGCTACTCTACTCAAATGGATCTCTACACATAGAAGGTTATGTTGCTGCGTCCAGAGAAGCTTGAGGTCAGTGATTCAGCATTATTCTATATGTCCTTTTCTTGGCCAATAAACAAGCTGAATCTTGAGAAATTGGAAAAATGTTACTTGTGTTTGCTTAGCAATCGTCCAGTTAAAGACAATAAGGGGAAATGAATCACACCTTTAATCCATGTTACTGTCCAAGAATGATGAAAGTAAAGCATAGGTGCAAGAAGAGATAATGGCTAAACAAACACTACCACCCATTGAGATGAGTTTTTGGCTTGAAAATATTTAAAGCTAGAGAATTGGCATTGGATCTCTAATGTAGCCATCCGACTTTGGGCTATCCGACTTGGTTCAAAAGAACCCTGCTTAGAATGTGATAATGATGTTTATCATTATCCAAGACAGGAACAGTTTAAGTCATCCCTTCAACACTCTGCAGTTGCCAGCTTTATCTTTTCTTTTACTCTCACAATATATAGCATGGGTTTTTTTTGCACACGCAGTAAACGCTCAGAAAGAAGGAATAAATAGCTTTGATCTTACCAGCGGATGAGTTATTTTTTACAAAAAATGTTGGCTTTATGTTTGTAGTATTGCTGCTGTTGCTGCAAATAAGCAACCCCCCAATAAACATACCTTCGGATATTTTCAATATTACATTTAACTGCAAATCCATTCCTCCATAGCATACTATCCCTCACGGACAGGTAGAACTTTCCAGATTCCTATTATCTGGCAGTATTATGGAAAGCAGTGCACATACCTTTTAATTGATATGTAACTGAAGAATAGAGAGAAAGAATACTCTCATCTTGTTTTAAACTTGCATGCCTGTAATTTGTCAGAAAGTCAAGAACCCTCTTAAGCAAATACTATCTCTACCATAGTTTCCTTCTCAAACCACCTGCTGAAATTGGGAATTGGAGGCACCATTTTGTAGTTCTTCCATTCGTACTATACTGATGGTTCATATTGGTAGTGATGGGGAACGAGTGGTGAAGCTTAGCAATTTTCCCCTTTCTCCTAAATATCTATATGAAACAGCCAAGGAGGTTTGGGATAAAGTTTCATCAATACATTAATGGAACTCAATTCTACATTGCCATCTCAGGCCAAACCAGAGATACTGTGGTAGCTTTTAATGTCTGAAGGCTTAGAAATTGGAATAGATAGAAGAAACTAAAACCCAGCAAGACGTGAGTTCTGGTTTGTCCAGAAATGTATTTGCTTAAAGATGTTACCAGTAGTAAGCCAGGAAACAATAAACCATGTCCTTATCACTGCACATTTAAATTATTGTATGATGCTTTCATGAGGCTGCCCTTGAAACTGACAAGGGCAAAGCTACAGTTGGTACAAAATACAGCAGCCAAATATGAGAGTTGCTCTGTGAAGGTTATAAGGTTATTCTGTGGCAACAGTAATGGTTAACAGTAGCTTTCAAGTTTAATTCAAAATACTAATTTTGACCTAGAAAGCCTTGTGTGGCTTAGGTTCAGGATATTATGGGGCCAACTCCTCAAGTTGAATCCACCTGGCTTGTGTTGTGAATACAAAAGGGAAGGCTTATGGTCCCAATGAGAAATAAAAGAGATATAGGCCCAAAGGCAATTTTTCTCTGTAAGGGTGCCTATGGTATGGAACACCTGACAACATCATCTTTATTGATCTTATGTAAGACAGTAAAGATACTATTTTATTTTTAGTTGCTTTACTTTTAAAAGTAGTTACAGTACTTTGGAAAGGCTGAGGTTCTGATTGGATGGCCATATTTATTTATTTATTTCAATATTTAGATAATATTTATAAGGGTCTATTTTTTATAATAATTTTTCTTCAGGTTTAAAAATACAAAGGTATAAAATTAATACAAAATGAGAAATATATAAAAGGAGGGAAAAGTAAAAATACAGAGAGAAAAAGAAAGAGGGAAAATATATTTTTTAAAAAATAGAAAGAAATGACTTCCCTTTTCATCAAGACAAGTACAAACATTTTCAGTAACTTAACACCTTCTCTAATATTTCAGCCAGAAATCTTTTCATTCCATATCTCATCTTTTATCTATTAGCAAATAAGAGAGGCTCATCATTCAGTGTTATTCAGCAAAAATCCATTAAGAGTTATCAGAAAGTATATATTAAACTTCAAATAAGTAAAATAATTTCATATTTCTTTCCATTACAGTTTCTTGTCACTTTTGCAAAGATACAAAGAACATTTTTCCCACGTCTTATATCTTAAAAGATTTTAAAACATTCGTAAGGCTTTAGATGCAAGTGCTACAGAAATATGTAGTAGCAATCATTGGAGCTTATACCGTGTTTAAATAAATAAAATAAAACCTATCCCGAAAATAAGCCCTAGTCTGATTTTTAAGTCTGTGCCTAATATAAGCCAAAAATAAGCCCTAGTTAAGAGCCTGCCCACTCTCCCACCGTCTGTTTTTGTTTGCCTGTGGTCACAACCATCATGAGGCAGATGGCCATGCGGTACATCCAGAAGGCTGGACCGCGTGCCTTCCTCCCCCGTGCTGGATTGCTTCATCTTTAGAAGGGGAAAGCTGGCATGGCCAGTGTTGCGGAGAAAAATAATTAGAGGTGAAATGAATCTTGTTTCCCTGCCCTCAATCCTCATGAATAAGACCGGAGTCCAGGAGAGAATAAAAGTAATATATTTGCATTGCCTCATACCACTTCTCTTGCTCTGCCTCAGGAAGATCCTTTATTTGCGTGAAATTATCAGGAGGAAGTGTGACATTACAAATTAGTGGCGATGGTGTTTTTGTCAGTTGCCATGCATATCTCTGTGGAGGAATACCTTTTGTGACCCTCTTGGACCGTCTTGGAACAGTTGTCCAGTCTTCCTCTGGTTCGTCCTCGTCTCCATCATCGTCGCTAGCGTCAGCATTCGCGGCTTGCGAAGACGGAACATCAGGTCGTGAAGAACTAGTAGATGGAACACTTGGCTGTGCATCTTGGTCATCGGACTGCATGGCGTCAACAACATCAGTTCTAGGAAAATAAACTCCAGGATCATTGGAATGAATCCTAGACCAGTCAGTGTCTTCCTCAAAAGTTGCAGATTGAGAAATTGTGATC
>QLTV01001684.1:2462541-2483897 GCA_003457575.1 Thermophis baileyi
TGACCTTAAGAGAGCGATTCACACCAGACATCCCAAGAATATTTCTACACTGAAACAGTTTTGTGAAGAGGAGTGGTCCAAAATTACTCCAGATCGTTGTGCAGGTCTGATCTGCAACTACAGGAAACGTTTGGTTGAGGTTATTGCTGCCAAAGGAGGGTCAACCAGTTATTAAGTCCAAAGATTCACATACTTTTTCCTCCCTGCACTGTGAATGTTTACATGTTATGTTCAATTAAACCATGGCAACATCTAATGTTTTTGTAGTATTATTTTAAGCAGACTGTGTTTTTCTATTGTTGTGACTTAGATGACGTTCAGAGCACATTTTATGACCAATTCATGCAAAACTCCACGTAATCCCAAGGGGTTCACATACTTTTTCTTGCAACTGTATGTATATATTTAGGAAATAAAAATTTATAAAATATTTTAAAAATTATAAAATAAATAATTAAATATTTATTATCTAGCTATATTTTATATTTAAAATATAAAAATTATTTTATAAGTCAAACGTTGTAAATGTTAGGAAAATCCCACTGTTACTGCCACCAGTTTGTTGAGGGAAGCCATCCATTCCTATTTCTGACCTCTTGCCTTTTTAAGTCTTTGTTGGCACCATCTTCTCTTTATCAGGTGGGGGAACAAATTAATTAAGAAATGTACATTATCCTGGATAGTATGCTACTGAGTGTGGGAATAAGATTTTCTCAATTACAAACATTTTTTAAATGATTCAGGACAAAAAATGATAACAAAACACAGACCAATGACGTTTGAATAAGTTTGATTATTACCCCTTTTCTCTTTCTAACTTGGTATTCAGGCCTGTTCATTCATAGCAGAGTCTTGTAGCTCCCAGACGTCTTGATTAGATGCTTATGAAGACAAAGATTCTTTTAGCAGAAACTCAAGCAAAAATAGCGTGTTGCACCAGAGATGCTGTGTAACAGATTGGGTACCGTATAGCGCAAGATATATATGGCTATGTATTTTGTTAATGTTTATGCAAAATAACCTATTACCGATCGAAGGCTTAATGTATTTCTATATTAAGGAGCCATTACAATGTAAAACAAGTCTCTTGAGAACAGCTTTCTAAATATGCCTGATTGGAATAAATGCCTGAGAGATGCAAAAGTGTTACATCTGTGTTCTTGGATTGTCTCCACTTTTAATTAGTCTCCTTTAAAAATCCCTACTTACCCATAATTTAGAATGGAGTGCCTATCAAGCGATTAGTTTGGCTAGTATCACGCATTATACCAAGCCATGATTTATTTTAAATATGGTTTGCTGAACAAGTCATAGTTGCATGGTCTCCATAAAATTAAGATATAATTTACTTTAAATTATAGACTGCAGTGGCTGGATTCCTATATCATGCTAAGCCAAAAAAATAAAGAATTTTGCCTCCTAATGTTTTAAAATTCATACTTTAGAAAAGTTATCTTTTCAATAACAGGTGCAAAAGATCAGATAATGGTGGTGTATTTTATAATTTTGGATAACTAAGTATTTTAAGTATTTCCAAATTTTTTATACTTTGCTGAATGGACAGATAAACATGCATTTTTTTTAAAAAAAATTGCTACTTTCTATTGACTGTCGTAGTAAAATAAGCACATAGCTGTTGGAATAATGATAGCTGTACAACAGTACATACAAAGCATTATTTTAATGCTGCTTTGGGCACAGTGCAAAGAAACATTTTAGTCTTGCACAAGGACATACCCTCATCCAGTGGGATTCAAAAGCAAATTGATCCTCCCTTGCCCCAATAGTCCTTTTTTGTTTTCATTTCAAGCAATTTTTTTGCTGATTGAGATGGGGGACAGCTGTTTACTAAACAGTTTTGGACGCATGGAAGTATTTGGATAGGTAATTAGATCTTTGCTATTATGTAGAATAAAATAGAGCTTATTTTGTCTTAAAAGAACTGTTGATCTTTGCTGTCAAATAATTACATTTCTAACTCTTTCTTAAAGAAGGAAAATGTTTTGAACCCAGTTTCAGTTGAAATAAATTCATGATCCCATGTGGTATGTGTGGTGCCTATAATATTTTGAAACTTGAAAGTCAAGAAGGTACAGTATAATAGCTATACAAAGGAGTCCAAGCAAGCTGCAATAAGATAAAGAAGCTGTTGAGTTGAGCTTGACTCCATGCAGGTTTTTGACAACCTGTCCGAAATGGTTGTTATTCCCTTTGGTGATTTTTTTAGTTTGTTTTCTAGTTCAACCAATTACCTTAGCACTCACATTCAAATACTAACCTGCTTGGCCTCAGAGATCCACCAAAATTAGCTGGATGCTGCCCTTTGCTGAAGTGAAAGCCATTGAGGCTAAGTAAATGGTTAATAAA
The DNA here is from genome assembly GCA_003457575.1 of Thermophis baileyi. Classification (NCBI taxonomy): domain Eukaryota; kingdom Metazoa; phylum Chordata; class Lepidosauria; order Squamata; family Dipsadidae; genus Thermophis; species Thermophis baileyi. The sequence continues at coordinate 2,464,909 of QLTV01001684.1, forward strand.
AATAAAAGTTATTTTCATGCGGGCACATATGTGCATATCCATATGTGTGTATGTATTTATATAGTGTTCGTGTGCACATATACCGTATTTTTCGCACTATAAGATGCACTGGGCCATAAGACGCACATTAGCTTTAGAGGAGGAAAACAAGGGGAAAAAAATCTGCCTCTGCCTCCCAGCATCCATCCGATATTCATCTGGCTAGCGTCCTTGTAGCAAACAGCAAACAGCCTGGTCAGCTTCAGCACGTTATCACAGCCCCAGCTCGGGGCTCGTCAGGGCTCCGCTCCATTGCACCCACCACCAGTCAACTGAGCTGAGCTGCTGCTGCTAGGGAGCACTGGAGCCTTCGCTGCTGAGCAGCTGATTGGCGGTTGGATCGGCCTCCCGGAATGCCGCCGAGCAGCTGTTCTAGGCGGTGGGAATCGCCGCTGCCACCTATCGCCGTGGCGGTGATTGGTGGCGGCAGCGATCCCCGCCGCCTAGAACAGCTGATTGGCGGTATTCTGGGAGGCTGATCCAACCACCAATCAGCTGCTCGGCAGTGAAGGCTCCAGCGGTCCCCGGTGGCAGCGAATGGCGGCAGCAGTCGCCGCCGCCACACCAACCCCCCTCGCCCCACTGCAATATTTGCTCTATAAGGTGCACAGACATTTCCACCCACTTTTTTTTGGCGGAGGGGGGAGTGTGTCTTATATCAGGAACATAACTTTAAAAGAGAAGATAATCTCTGTAGAATAGTGACATTGAGATTTATCCATTCCCATTTCCCCATTTGCTGCAAGTGGGCCAGGGCTGGGGATGGCTGCTACTGGCTAGAAGAGGGTCCGCATGGGGCCTGCAAGGTGGAAATGAGTGCAGCCGGGGTGGGGTGGTTGTTGCAGTGTGGGGAAGGCTGCAAGTGACTTATCAAAGTGACTTGCAACTTTCCCTGTCAGCTTCCGCACTGAGTTTGCTTGTGGGAAACTGGCAGGAAAGGTTGCAAATGGTGATCATGTAAGCACGGGATGCTGCATTCATTATAAGTGCAACCTGATTGCCAAGACCCTGATCACAATCACATGACTATGGAGATGCTGAGATGGCCAAAACTTTGAGGAATGGTCATAAGTACCACATGTTTAGCACCTTCCTAACTTTTGAACAGTAGCTGAATGAGTGGCTGTTGAACAAGGACTATCTGTACCACCATCTTACTCCTGTCAAAGATAATCTAAAAGTGTGACCAATGTTATTTCAGTCCCATACCCAGACCTGAAAAGGGCCAGATAACCTATTTCAATCAGGATCATCTGAAACTGTTGTACAATCACCTCCTCCACAAATGTCCCTAAAATGGGAATGTTGGATACTGTACAAAAATTGTCTGGTATGATTGAGTCTTGTGGTTGGTCTAATAATGCCTTCTTGAGGAGAAGGCTGACCAACACCTCTTTAAGGGACAATGGAACCAGTCCCTCTCTTTAAGAAGAATTTACCATTCCCAAAAACCAACCACACAGGAAGCCCTTACCAGCCAGGAGGGGCATGGATTAGGTGGCCAAGCTCACAGTCACGGGCTCCATGTCTACTTCCTCAGGTCCAAAGAATTCAAACTCATTTTTTTTAATATATATCTGTTTATCCCCAAATAACCTTAGAGGAAATTATGCCACACTGGCAAAGAAAGGAACTGATAAATCTGTAATAAAACAGTAATAAATACAAAATTTCCCCCCGTGTGTGTTTCACAGTAGATTCACATGTAAGTAAAAATATTGTTACAAATATTCTTCAATATCTCTTAACCATTAAGGAATCTGCAATGGGAAGTTTAAGAATGCTGCATCCTGCTGAGCAGCTAGCAATTACTATACTTTGTACTTATTTCTTGGCTGGGTGACTTCTAATTGACAAATCTATGAAAACAGGAAAAGCTTGTCTTTAAGCTATACAGCAACTTGGCATACATTTTTAAATCTCTTTTTTTCAGGATGTGCTTCCTAGGTCCTAGAGAAAGAGAGAGAAGATGACCTGATTTGATGAGAGCCAGTTTGGTCTAGTCGTTAAGGCACCAGGCTGGGAAGCAGGAGACTGTGAGTTCAAGACCTGCCTTAGCCATGAGAATCAGTTGAGTGACTTTTGGTCCAGTCACTCTCTCTCAGCCCAATTCCCCTTCACAGGATTATTGTTGTGGGAAAATAGGAGGATGAAGATGTGTTGAATACGTTCGCTGCCTTGTGTTAATAAAAACACAAGTTAATAAAATAAATAAATAAAAAATCAATAAAAGTTAATAAAAGCCTTGTGTTAGTAAAACCAAAATAAATAGTTCTGTCACCCTCAGATTCTAATGATGACAAGCATGTTGATAATATCATGATGAGCCTAGTATCACTTGATTTTTAATAATGTTAGACAGCATAGACTTATTTAATTACAATTGGTCTGGAATTTAGCTTTGTGCTACATTTGTTTGGTCCTATTTTATGCAACTTTTTTTTTTGAAGAACCAATGGCACTCTGTTCCTTTGCAGTTAGTAGTAGTTCAAAAGGGGCATTGTGTTAAAGATATACATAAAACATTTCAATGTGTGTAATGGCTTATTTAATGTTCTGATTAAATCAATTAAATCTGATTAGCTAAACTTACTAATATTGGTACCTTGAAATATCTCACTAAATAGTATAAAAATTGAAGAGAAAGATAACATTTGCTTAAGGAACTGAGGGAGAAATGTCACAACTCTTGTCAATATTATTTTGTAAAAACAAATATTATATTGCTTCCATTCTGTACTTTCCTGAAGGCATAGGTAGAAGGGATTTACATGTGGAGTATTAAATGTTTAATGTCTATGGTGTTTTGTTTTTTTTAAAACCTTTTGAGAGAAAGGCTGATAACAGTCCACAACTATGCCTGTCAGCAGAAAAGTTTATACAAGTAGTCCTTAACTTACCACCATTCATTTAACAACAGTTCAAAATTACAGTGGCTTTGGAAAAAGTGATTTATGACCCATCCTCATTATGACCATTGCACCATACCTGTGGTCATGTGATCCCATTTTAAGCACTTGGCAACCAGCTCGTATGTCATGGCTTCATCGGAGCCCGGTTCAGAGGAGGAGGACGAATTAGAACAGGACCATCCGACGGGGATGGCATGTCTCCCTCAGAATGTTTGGAGAAGCCAGGGGCTGAGGAACATGCTGTCCCAGGCCCCTCAGGCATTGAGGGAGGTGGTCGACCGGACAAAGAGCTGTCTGCCTTCACAGACACAGAGGAGGATCAGCTGCAGACAGGCAGTGGTGCTGATAGGCAGCAGATCCCCTCTTATGAGGAACAGCTTCCTCCCCCACTTGATCCAAGGGCACGGAGAGTGGAATGGAGGCAAGCTCAAAGGAGGGCTGCGAGGCTACTCGGGAGAAGGTCGCCCCACCCCTCCTCACAAGGAACATCTGGTGTAGGTTGACTTAAGGAGAAGCCTGGGGTGGGGGAGTTTGTCTTTGTCAGGAACAATTTTTTGGCTTAGCCTCCCCCCCCCCCCGGCTTTGATTTGTGCTCCTGCCTGTAGCCTTGCCTTTACCTTGTGGACTGCCTTTTGCCTTGTGGACTTGCTTTGCCATGTGGACTTGCCTTTTTCTTTGTGGACTGGCTTTGTCTCATGGACTTGCCTTTGGCCTCATGCTTTTGCCTTACCCTGTGGCCTTGACTCTGGACCTTGCCCTGTGAACTTGCACGTATTCTTTCGACTTTATTGTTTACTGGCTTTTGTTTGGGGGACTGAGGGTGGCTGCCTTCAGGGTAGTGTGGGGTGGAGCCTTACTGGCTGTTGTAGGGCCATTTGTTGTGCCCTTTAATCAGAGCAATAAAGGACTCTATCGATGCCTGCCTCTACCTAGATGACCTGGATCATAATGCCGCATTTGTAACGGTTGCTGCATCTTATGGTCATGTGATTTTGATTTGTGATCTTCCCAGATGTATTCCAACAAGGAAAGTCGATTAGGGAAGCTGGATTCACTTAATAATTGCAGTAAAAAAGGTCATAAAATCAGATGTACTTGCTTCATGACCACATCAACTTGGGAAATTCCAGTCCCAATTGTGGCAGTAAATTGAGGACTGTCTGCATTGAACTATTAATGGCATTACCTCACAAACAAACAAACAAACAAACAAGTAAAGGAGCTTTCTTACAATAGTGGTCTGTTTGTTAGAAAAGATAGCATCCAGTTCCACAAGCAGATGGGATTCCCCCCTTCCCTCCCCCCCCCCCAAAACGATGAAAGTGGTCAAAATAAACTAACTTTTCAAGGTCACTTCCAGCAGACTTCTGTGCCATCTGCAATTGTTTATTGAACACATATTTACTCTGCTTTTCAGCTTAGAGTGTCTCATGTTAGAGTATTTCTTGCCAGAAGATTTAATATGTGAATTATCAAATCAAAAGATAACCAGAATGGAGGAGGAAAGAAGAAAATAAAGCTTTAGGCATAACTTCTTAAAATTACAGTGACTCGCTGAGATGGAAACTTTTGAGAGGAAGCAAAGTTCAATATTTTCAGTTCCTAAAAGCTTTTGAAATCTGAGTTTGATATATATTTCCTCTTTTTCTGTCCTCCCCCTCCACTCCATTTTTTTGTGGTTTTTTGGTGCCTTTAAGTCCCTCTTGACTCCTGGTGACTGCCTGGACAAGTCCCTGCAACTTTCTTGGCAAGGTTTATAGAAGTGTTTTGCTATTGACTCCTTCCCTGGGCTGACAGAGAGTGACTGGCCCAAAGTCATTTAGTTGGCTTTATACCCAAGGCAGGATTAGAACGCATAGTCTCCAGGTTTCCAGCCTGGTGCCTTCACCACTATACCAAAGTGGGTGTCTTTCTGTTTTTGTTACAAATACTTTAATTTGAATGTTGCTTGTGAAAAGGAAAGTTGGATTTAATGGTTTCAGTGGTTTTTATGAGTCTATAAATATAATAAGCATAGTGCAAAGATGCAGCACAACTAACAAAAATGTTATTCTGAAATGTGTGGATAGGAAAACCAAAGATTTCTAACTGATCTTGGTTAACCTGAAAAAGATAACAAGGTCAGACCGCATTAGTACCCATTTGGTAGACAACCAAGAACTTCCAAAGCTGTAGGGAAGTTAAAAAAAATCATCGTGGAAGAAGATGTAAACCAGTTCTAGTTTATTGCAAAAAAAACCTCCCCCCCCCAAACAAAACCAAAAAAACAAAAACAAAAACAAACCACCACGCTATTGGCGCGTGTCCATACAGAAACTAAGAACCATTCTTAACTGAATAATCTTTTTTTTAAAAAAATGTTCATCTGGACATTTGACCTAAATTCAGTTCCCAGTGATAAAGCTTCTCATGAATACTGTAAAACATAAACTAAAGTTACATCGTTGCATGTTATTTTTAAAGGTAAATTATTAAATATGAAGCAAGTTATTTCAAATAGTTCTCTTCCTTGCTTTTACTATTTAAAATATATATTATATCCTTTTTTAAATTGTTCCCAAAGATCTGTGAACTGAGGTTCATGAAATTAGAGCAGAGGTCTTCAAACTTGGCAACTTTAAGACTTGTGCACTTCAACTCCCAGAATTCTCCAGCCAGCATAGCCAGCATAGAGAATTCTGGGAGTTTAAGTCCACAAGTCTTAAAGTTGCCAAGTTTGGGGACCCATGAATTAGACCATCTTTGCCTCCTTTTCTCAGCAGCAGCCTCATGAAAATAGGACAGGGGATTGTGGAAGATGATATAAGTGGACTGTCTGAGTCCCCAATTCATACACAGCGCCATGTGGAGCTCCCCAACCTCCTTGTTTATGGCTTCCAAGGCCTTCTCTGTAGTTGTTAAAAATCTTCAGCAGAATTTGTTTCTTTCCCCCATGCTTCCTAATTCCTCAAAACAGTATATTATTTTCTCCAAGGTCCCCCTTTCACAGCTCGCTCATCCCTTCTCCATCTTGAAGGCCATTTCTTTACAATAGCAGATGGAAGATTGGTATGGAGCTTCCCCTGGAGACGGACAGCATGAGACTGGGGTTATGCCAGGGGTCTGCAACCTTAAACACTCAAAGAGCCACTTGGGCCCGTTTCCCACAGAAAACAAAACACTGGGAGCCACAAAACCTGGGTAGGCGTGGCCAACTCGATGTCACTCATTCCCACCCAGTCACATGACCACCACCCCTAGCCATGCCTACCCAGGTTTTGTGGCTCCCCGTGTTTTCTTTTCTATGGGAAATAGGTATCTCCTCTCTGTCTCTCTCCCTCTCCCTCTCCCTCTCTCTCTCCCATATCCTCTCTCTCTCCCTCTCCTAGAAGAGCAAATACGGGTAATCTCTCTTTCTCTCTCTCATCTCTCTTTCTCTTTTTCTTTATCTCCCTCTCTTTCATCTTTTTCATCTCTTTTTCATCTTTTTCATCTCTTTCATCCCTCTGCCATGACAGGGTGACGGAGCCGCAGCAGTGGGCCCAAAGAGCCGTATGCGGCTCCGGAGCCGCAGGTTGCTGACCCCTGGAATAACCCAATAGCATAACCTATTGTTTTCCAACAGCAGCTTGTCTGTATGTAAAGCTGCTCCTTATTTGACTCAGGTTTTTTTTTTGTCTTCTGCTTTTTCAAGTGGGAGACACATGATATTCCTCAAAAAAACATATTTGGCTTAGGCATTACCAGCTTCTGATCTCTAAGTTATTGACTACTCTGCCTGGCGAAACTGCCTCCGTTTGTTGAAAATGTTAGTGTAATGTGCATTTGTGTAATTTTGTACACGCATTTACAAACATGGCTGCTAACATAATATATAAGAAATAGTTGAGTTTGATCTCAGGCTTTTATAGGCAAAGTTAGCCCGATTTATTTTAAAGTTGCTATTCCAAGTTATTAATTCAAGTTCTTACATTTTATAAACCTACCAGCAGAAACCTCAATACCAGAGCAGTAGGTAATTATTGTTTGGCTGATTTGAAATCTATTCAAGAGTTCATGCAGCTTCAAACTGTGGTCGTATATTCATAATGATGGAGTCCTGTGTGGAAAATAAAAGAATTAACTGTAGGAGTCCTTCCTAAGACATATTAGTGAATGCAAGCTCTTGCTGTGAGAATGAATTTCTAGGTATGTTCCTTTGTGCCATTAACTAATGTATCCAAACTAAATAATTAGTTCATCTTTTATACTTTTATCTTTTTTATTCCAAGACATGAATTATAATGATTTAAAAGAATTATTAAAACTTTTTAAACATTCTTTCCACCTGTTCAACTGGGAATTTTTTAAAAAAGAAAATCCTTCAATATGCTATAAAAGTACAACAGAGGAAGACTTCAATTATTAGGAGATTTTTAACTGTACTGTTCCACATATTGTTAAACTCAGCTGATGTGTTAAAATATAATGTGCATTTGTCCAGTTCTCTGTATGAGATCATGAAGATGTGACACAGGTAACCTACTTAAAAGCACTATTGCTTATATTATATCACTTTTTATTCCCACAGCCCACAGTAGGCTATTACCAGAGGGTTTTTAACTCTGTGTGGTTCCCTCTAGAAATCTAAGTTAATGTATGGGTGTAATTTTAATGGTATGGAGTTGTTTTAGCAACTGGAAAGTCTAGAAGATGCTGAAAGGGTCTTTATATGAAATACTTCGCAGGGAGGAAATGGCTATTAATGCTGGCACTGATAGTAGAATAATATAACAAAGGTAGATGATACACTATTTAGCCAAGGTCAGGTTTTGTATTGTTCCTTTTTGGTCATGCTTAATGCTAAATTTAAATCAAAGCCATTTCCAAAGGTAAAATCAGTTCAGGTAGTCCTTAACTTACAACACCTCATTTAGTGACCGTTTGAAGTTACAACAGCATTGAAAAAAGTGACCATGACCGTTTTTCACACTTACAACCGTTGCAGCATCCCCTTGCTCACATGAACAAAATTCAGATGCTTGGCAATTGACTCGTATTTATGACGGTTCCGGTATTCCGGGGTCATGTGATCCCCTTTTGTGACCTTCTGACAAGGAAAGTCAATGGGGAAAACCAGTACATACACTTTTTCTTCTTTTTCTTCTCTGGTTTGTCACTCAAGGCTTATCTACACATACACTATAATGAGTTGATACGATTCTTAAGATGAAATATTTGGTTGCAGTCGTGTAGAATTACTGTGGGTGAAGCTGGCTGGAAATGATGGAAGTTGTTTTTCAAAACAACTAGACACGTTATTTTTAAATGCTTCCAATCATAAAACAAACCGGGGAAGAAACCCTCATTGTAATTGAAACACACATGCATAATGACTGCATGGTTCCTGTGTGTTTGGGGTTGTGAACACACACACACTTTTGTGTGTAGATGATGCATACTTGTTGGCTAAGAGGGCCAAGTAATTATGATGCAACTGAGGGTATGGATGGATCTTAAAAATTAACACATTTAGGATCAAGATAGCCATGTTTGGCAGGAAGCTGGAGAAAACAGTTGGAAGCTATGTATACTTGGCAAAACAGCAACAACAATGAAAATAGATAAAATTTGTATATTCTTGTAGAATGTTTACTAAAGATTGAAAAATGGGTGGAGAAATTTGCTTGGAGAAGGAATTTAGTTGTGGTTTGTTGATGAATGACCATCATTTTTTCTTTGTAATACACATAGTCCTCGATTTACAACAGTTCATTTAGTGACCGTTCCAACTTACGTTGGCCCTGAAAAAAGTGACTTACAACAGATTTTCACACTTACAATCATTGCAGCATCCCAATGGTCATGTGAATCAAAATTCAGCTGCTTGGCATCTGGTTCATATTTATGACGGTTGCAGTGTCCTGGGGTCATATGGTCAGCTTTTGTGACCTTTTGACAAGCAAAGTCAGTGGGTAAGCCTCATTCATTTAACAACCATGTTACTAACATAACAACTGCAGTGATTCATTTAACAACTGTGGCAAGAACAGTTGTAAAATGGGGCAAAATTCACTTAACAACTATCTCATTAGCAACATAAATTTTGGGTTCAATTGCGGTCGTAAGTCGAGGATTACCTGTAATGAAATAACAAAGCTAGATGCAAAATTGGAAATAAAAATGTGAGTGGGCAGTATTAGTATAATAACTTTAGTAGTTAGCTCCATAATGTGGTATCTACATTTGCCAGGTCCTCTGCTGCACATATTAATTTTATTTAGATTATTTTAATTTTAAATGCAGAGCTGGCATATTGAAAACCAAATCCCAGCTTCTAGCATTATTATTGTTGTTATTATTATTTGCAGGAATGGCTCCATGAAACCACTTCAGAAATCTTAGAAAATAAAAGTGGAAAGCCTAGGTTGGGTGCGAGTGTTGTTGTTATCTTGAAAGTTTATTCACCTGCCAAGAAAAGAGGATTGATAAGCATCCCACAGACTAGAAGAGGAGAATGAAAACATTCCTCAACAGTTCACTTTCTGGTAAATGGCAGTTTGGGGCCTGGCTTTATAGCAACCATTTTGTGAGAGTCTCTGACATGATCTTATGATTCCACATATGCCCAGTGACTCCAAAACATACAGACTACAATTATAGTATGTCATTTAAAGAATACTCTCCTTTCCTTTTTTAATGATGTATAGTTACTTTTTTCCAGTATTTTCTTAGTAATACAGCAATAAACTCTCGTGTTTTTATTCATGAAAAGTAAACATAATTTATCTGTGGATAAAGGTTGGTCTTTAATCAGTATGTATTATGCTAGACGGAGGTGTTTTGTTAGGAGGCACTCCTCCAAAGATTTATTAAAAACTTTTTTTTCTGTTAACTCTGGGAGAAGTTCTTGTTATAAAACCTAATACTGTAGACCTGTGAAAGGCTTTCAAGGATGTTTAGAAAAAGAAAAATGGCTTGAGCAATTGCTCACGTTTTACCTTTGCATTTCTGTTGGTACAGGATTTTGGTATCACTATTTTTATCACAAATCCTAATGGATGAAATAGTGGCAAGTAAAGAATAAACACCATTCTCATCAACAAACAGTGTGTATTATTTTTATAGTTACTTGTGTGGCAATATTTTGATTATAGTACTAAACTGCTGTTGTTTTCACAGTACAGTACAATACAGTGGGGAGAAGGAGGCAGATGTAAGAGTAAACTTTGCGGTAAAGCCAGATGCATTTCATTAAATGCATGTTAGACATTAGAGAAATCAACCCAGCAAACATTTCATAGAATTTTTGGTCATCAAAAAAACAATTGGAAGAAGTAGTGCATTGCGCTATTATACTGGATACATTTTTACTGTATCAGTTTAGACTTATAGTCTGTAAATTGCCTTATTAGAGATAAATCTTAGTTAAGGTTAAGCATATTGTAAAGTTCAATCAAATAACAATCAAAACCAGAAGCGATCTCAGGGCTGCATCTGAAAACAAGAGAATATGCAGAGAAGCCTGTGAAATACTCTGGTTCATTTCTTGTCATGATATATTATGATTTATTGGGCTATCTGAAGCACTTGTATGTCTCCTCAGATGTGGAAGCCAATTATGTATTTTGAGCAGCAAGTGATTTATCACATATTCAAAGGGAAGTTCATTTTATCCTAGTTTTCTGTTTTGTATGTGTTAAAGGAGTAAGGGCTGAATAATAAATGCATACACTTTGTATAGTTGACTATTGGCATAGATTTAATGCTTGGATGTCTGTATAAATATTTGTATAAGAGATTGCCCTTTAAAGAGGAGCATGAAGCCAAATTCCTTCACTAAATCAACCTCAAAGGAAAGTTTTTTAACCTCTTGAGTTCAGTCATGGAAGGGGAGGGCTCAGAATGTCTTGCCTGAATTCAAAATCGTGTTAAACATGACATAGTCTTTTCTGAGATCTTCCACTATTCCTCATTTCTTTAATGTATTTTAATGTATTTAATGTTTATTTTGTTTAGAGATTTCCATTTTACCCTTTGGCTGTGAATGCCCTTTAGGAAGTTTGGAATGTTTAAAAACAGTGTTTACTGAACAATGAATTAAAATTGTCTCCATATTAAAACCACCAGGGCAGCAGAGAAAAGAAATACTGTTATAACAATCTGAATTCCTGGAAAAAGAACATCTTTACTATTCTTCCAAAGGCAAAAAAGGCCTAAAGGAGGAACTTTTGCAATTCTGACATAACTGATTGGTTTCTGTTTTTCATTCCCACTAGTTGTGCATGTGAAGGGCAGTAGAATACAGAACATAGTCTCTGAAGGACAAAATAAAGTGTATTGGTAACCTCTTGTGTAGGAAAAGACCATTCAAAAAAGTTTGGCACCAATCTGTCTAGAACACTTTCAAACTTGGCCATTTCAACTCCCAGAATCTCCCAGCATGTTGGCTGGGGAATTCTGGGACTTGAAGTAGACACGTTTTAAAATGGCGAAGTTTGAAAAACATTGGTCTAGGATTTTATAGGTAGAGCAGCTAATACTTTGAATGATGCCTTGGAATAAAGTAGAAATGCATCTAGTCAGTCTTTACTGATCTTGAAAACCAAACAGGGCTGTACATACAGGTAATTATCACTTAACAATGATAACAATTGGGACTGGAAGTTCCGACACTAAATGACATGATTGTAAAGTGTGACACACATGACCATGCTGCTTGGTGACACTACGGTAGTTCCAGCACTTCTTGTTGCTATCATAAAGTTAATCATGCACATTAAGCATGATGTCATGTGGTCATCACCTGTGACCCCCTTCCAGCTTTCCTATTGATTTTGCCAGCAGGGAAGGTGGTGATCATATGACTGAGAGATGCTGCAACCTCTGTAATTGCCAGATGGTTACTTAGCACCCAAATTGCAATCACATGGATGTAGGAACATTGTAACAGCTGCAACTCTGAAGACTGTTTGTAAATACCACCTGTTCAGTGTTGTTGTAAGTTCAAGTTGTCCCTGAACGTATAGTCATTAAGCAAGGACTACCTGTAGTTAGCATTTGGATAGGAACTGCAGTTTTCAGATTAGAAATTAGATTAGAAAGTTTTTTAAAAATGCCAAGAGAAGACATTAGCAAACCATTTTTGTATGGCTACTAAGGAAGCTATATGGGTATGTTCGTGAAGTCACTGAAAAATAAATTTGACTTAAAAGACATGTTACTTTAGCACTAAACACTCAAAAGGCTTAGAATCTTTCTTGTGTTTTTTTAACAGGATATGTCATTACTACTTGTTGAAATCTAAAGTGCTAGTCAAGAAAGAAAAATGTTAATGAGGTCCAACCCATTTGAGATAGGCAACTTTTTCAAGAGCATACTGCAGATTGATTGCTCTGAAACCATTAAGTCATTCTGCTTAATACAGATTTTCCCCACTGGCTTTTGAGATGTCTTTCCTTCTCCCTTTTGTTCTTTGGTCATTAATGCTTGCCTTCCTTTTCTTTGAAGACTAGAATACTCATCAGATATTTGTGGTGTTGCATACTTCATGGCAATTGCTGCACATGATTTAAATGCCCAAGAAAATAATACAGTATCTTCAGTATCTTCTTCTTTTCCCATATTGCTAGGAAGACGTTTGATGTATTATAGCCTCAATGTATAGAATAATAGTAGTATAATCACAATTAATTTGAAATAATAATTTGAGCTGAGTTCATCTGAGGAAGATTCAGGCTGACAGTTTGAAGAAAACGATTGGCAGCCCTTTTGCTTTATAAGTGTGCAATGTCTTCTACAGAGAGTCCATACTAATAACATTATTTTTAATATATGTTGTCTGCTACTGGCACGCTTTGTTTAAAATATATATTGACTACAAAGTACCATAAGTGTTTTGATTAAAAAATTAATTTGAAATCATGTATGCCTAACATATACTTTAATAAAGCTTATAGAATAAAGCTAACTTCTTGTTTCCAAGAACTAGTTAAATGTATTGCATGAAATGCCAGTTTTCTTATTTTTATGTAGAGGAATTGATACTTGGTCACTGAAATTAACTTTCTTAGAATGGACAGATGGGTTTGCTGATTGACTCCATTTCTGAAAGGGAAAGAAAAAAATTCAAATAAGACTGTAGATTCTGCTTTAAAAATACTTTGAATTTTGAATTTACCATATGATATATTCTGTGAACGTTCATCTGCATTAAATTTTGTGTCACATGTACTTTTTAAAATGTGTTTTATACCTGGTGTTCCATACTGATAAAACAGGAAAACAGATTTAATATTTTTTCTCCTGAAACGTAATCATTACTTGAACTGTAAAAAAAAACAAAAACGTAAGCCATTTGATGATGATAACACTTATTTTCTCTTTGGTTTTTTAACAGCATTTTGTTTTTTATTTATTTTAGGACACAACAAAATAACACATGCATACCAAACTGTCATAGCATTTGTTCCAGTATCAGGTGTTATTAACACTTGTAGCATTAGGCTAGCTGTATCACATTAGCATGATGTCAAAATAATAACCAATGTAATTAAGAAAACATCTTTGCTCACTTTTTACTTATAATAAAATTACAGTACTTTTTTTCCTTTCTAGAAACCTTATTGTGATTGTTTCAGCAAAAATAAAAAGCTGCGTTGAGGTTCAATATTGGCTTAGACTAAATATTTTTAATGTGTAAAAAAAATCCATGTACCACATTTACCATAAATTCTACCCAGTCTATCTATTCCGTCCAAATACTAGCCAGAGCTATTTAGTTTCTGAATGTAAACATAATTCTGGCTTGTTTTAAAAGAATGTTTTACTTTGGCTTTTAATCTGTGATTACTTGATTGTACTATTGTTTTAATTTTAGATCTACTGGTATACTTCTTTAAAAGACTTGGTAGCAGTGATGTATTTTATGAATGCTTAAAATAAATAATATTTAATAGATGGGTTTTCTAATTTTTTGTAGATGCAAACAGCCTTTGCAGCTTTTTCCATTTTTTGTTGTGAACATTACAGCTAAGTTATCATTCCAGTGATAGCTTTTCTGATTCCATTTGCAGACTTCATGGCACACCTGCTCATTAGCCTTGCACTTAAGACTTTCAAGGATTCCATTAGTTCCCTAACCTAAGATGTATGCCATCTTCCATGATTTACTAGAAATGACTCAGGAGACACAGTTGCTGATGCCAGAGTTCAGTTTGTCATCTATGTTTTCTTCTTTGGACTTTCTGGTTTTTTCATGTCAACTCCCACTTAACTTCATAGATCTTGCTGCAACCAGTGCTTAAGACTTCATCAATTCACATTTATTAGTCTTTCAATAGAGAAGATAAGTTACTGCCTTTAAAAAAAATGATGCAGTTATTCTGAACCTGTAAATGAAGTTCCGTTTCTTTGAATAAATGCAGTGTTATTTGAGTAGATAACTCTGTAACACTGAGTAGATGAAACATTAGTTTATGCCAATTTGATAGCAGCCACTGCACAAAGATGGTATTAATGCAATAACATGTGCATCGCATCCATATTTCCACATTTGATCTATTTTTAACAAAGCTGTTGTAGAACAGTGGAGCAGATGCGAGAGACTGTGGGAATTGCTTCCTCTTTTTCCTTCAAAGAAGGAAACTTAGATTGTTCAAAGGCTTTGCACTGCCAGAGCTGACAATCAGCATAGGTCAGTGTTTGACATTGCTCCTGCAATATGGAAAGATAAGGAAGAATGTGGAACCAGAACCGGGCACTGTGAAAAACTGGTTAGCAAGGGCTTCTTTCAACCATGTCCTTTGGTCCCTGCCGGACTTGTCCAAACTTCTAGTGATGGGTTACATGGGACTTCCCATTGGCACTATCCCACTACCTGAAAGACAGAGGTGGGTTCCTCCTGGTTCGGACCAGTTCGCCTGAACCGGTAGCGACCCGCTGGTGATGTCAGGATGACGTCACCGATCCGGTTCGGTCGGTGCCGGTCCGTGGGTGCCGCCATCTTTTTTAAAAAAAATTTTTTTCTTCTGCGCATGCGCAGAAGCCGAGTTTCCGGCACTGCGCATGCGTAGCCATCTTGTTTTTGGCGGTTTTTTTGTTGATTTTTTTTTATTTTTTTGCACTGCGCGTGCACGCGAAGCACGTGTGCGCCCACACGGCACGGCCACGCGGCGCGGGAGGAAGCGAACCGGCAGCGAGGTAAGTTAGAACCCACCCCTGCTGAAAGAAAGGAAATGCCCAATGGGCATTGCCCATGGTCAGACTCTTGGGTCATTTACAGTCTGACCAAATTATTCACTAGTAAATTGGGAATCCATTTGTGAATCGTTATGATGATAACAACAAAAATAATAATAATGCATGCTATCACTTCCTGAGTCCGGTAAGCTTGAGGCATTTGGCCAGTGAACAAAAGACTTGTGTCCTTTTAAAAAGATGAAATAGAAATGGTAATCTTGTTATTGAAAAATTATAAGATTGTATAAAAATTATACACTTGAATGAAATACTATATTTAGCATTATATATCATAACAATCTCTTCAAAGATCAGTCTTCACAGAAATTTATAGAAAAATTATGCACCGACCCACATGGGAAAGATTTGGGGTTCAAATAGCTTTGGTGCAACAAAGCATATAAGAATGAAGTTAGCACAAAGACAGTAAACTTATGATACAAAGGTCAGAGGCATTAAAAATAACAAGAATCCATGAATTGAACTAGCATACCTTAAAACAAAGAACCATGATAACTTGCCTACCCCTTTTTTTGTTTTTAACTTCAGAGGGGAGAGATTTCTTCAGTTCACTTCTCCAGCAATTGTTGACTTGATATACCTGATGGTCATATACTCCCACCTTCAATCAAAGTTTTGGGAGCATTTCCTCTTAGTTTTTGGCTCTCTAGATATTTCTAGGTCATAAATTGACATTTATTGGTCCCAAAGGTTAGCTTTGCCTTTATCACAGTTTCCAAGGAGTCTTTTCTGTTTACCTAGAGTTTTTGCTCTCCTGTTTGAGCACTGCTTTGCCCCATGCTTTTCCTAGAAATTAAACTTTAGCTTCTTTTATTATTGCAGTCTTTTTGAGTGACGTATCATTATCAGTGGCTACTTCCTAAAATTCCTGTTTGCTTCTAGCAGTCTTGACTGCTGCTGTTTGAAAGAGTTTTGATCACTGGAAAGTGCTCTTGTCTTCTGGAGCTGAAATAATATAAATTGAGTAAATAAATAGAACTGCATATTTTGTCTGAGTGAATACTTCTTTCACTGATTTTCAACTAATTTACAATGTTGTCATAACATTTTGAATTTTAATTCATGGGAGGCTTGTTGCCATATGATACATTTATTATATTGTTTCATTTGTTAGACTCATACCTTTCATCAAAGAATCTGCTCCCACAGCAGTTTTGATTTCTTTTCAAATAATTTTAATAAAGAATTACAAATAAAAACTAACCCAAACTACCAAAAACACAAAAATACAAATACAAAAGAAAAGAAAAAAGAAAGAAAAGAAAGTTCCCTCTTCATTCCACCAAGTAAAAGCGATTTAAATAGCTTATTGCCATCTCTAAATACAACATAAACTCTCTTCTCCCCATAACTGTCATAACTAAAAAACAAAGTCCTCATCCATTATTCTTTATCAGCCAGGGCCCGGTAACGGAAAACAGATGTACTTAATTGTATTCCTTCCCTGAATTTTTAAGAATCTTATTTCTTAACCCCTTGAAAGATAACAATAGTTTTGTGAGGTGGCTTGAACTAAGAGAACATGACTGCCCCAAAAGCACCAATGTTCTTCTGTGGTTGAATTTAAGTCCCAGTCCAGCACCTTAATCAGTCCAGCACACTGAAAAGACACAACAGTGAAGAATCTACTAGATATGTCTCTTACTAGTAGAACCTACTAGATATGTCTCTTACTAGTAGAACCTACTAGATATGATGAAATAACATGGGAAGCTTCTGATTCCACTTGGATACAGATCAAATCCAGTATTATCTAGTAATTGTGCAGTACCTTTCCTGGCAGTTCCAAAAAGAGGCGAGCTGATGAATCTATTTTAGTCCAAATTTTACATCAATTTCTGTCAGTGCGTTGGCAAATACTGTATTTTAAAGCTGAGTCACATACATTCAATTGATTTTGATCTACACTTATTTTATGCCCTGCTTTAGAAATAGGATATGCATTGATTTTTTTTTTGCCTAATTGACATCATCTTAGAACGTTCATGACTATTCCAAAGCAAGCTAACCTTGCACTCCTAGTTGTACTTTAGGGAGGCAGTATATTTATAGTCAGTTTTCAGAACATCACTTGAAGATTGAAGAGCATTTACAACATGATGGACAGAAATATTAGAACTGATAAATATTATTGATGTGGGCAACCTACAACTCACAGCTTCCAAATGAAAATCTCTGGAATACAGTGTTATAATTTCATGCCAGTTAGAAATGAAAGGAATGATACGTGGCCCAAGCTCCAAACCAAACCAAACCAAACCAAACCAAACCAAACCACTAAACTAAACTAAACTAAACTAAACTAAACTAAACTAAACTAAACTAAACTAAACTAAACTAAACTAAACTAAACACACACACACACAATGACAACATTGTTGAAAAGCATTATTTTGTCTTTTTACTATAAATTCCTTCATTACTCTAGAGTTTAAGCGGTAATGTCCTTTAAAAGATAAAGTGGTACCTTAATTCATTCCTCTAATTAAAATATTACTGTTCCAGACAAATAGAACATTGCTGAAGTAGGCAGTTTGCTGTTTTGATTCCTTTCTCTCTCTCAGATTTCTAGGTAATGTAATTAAGTTTCCATGCTTTTATAGTTGATACAAGATGCTTGGAGAGAGAAAAAAATACAGTCCATTAAAAAGTTCAGTTTTTAATCTGTAACATATCATTGGAGAAGATGAATGCTGATACAAGTATACTTGAATCACTGTTTTTTACTTAGTTGAAAGAATCAGTATTCCAGAACAGTGACAAGCCTTAATGAGTTTCAGAAGCAGTTCTAATCAATATATTTCACAGGATACCCACAGCTAAGCTTTTTCCTAGTGATTTTTAAAATGATATTGTTATATTTTGCCACTAATGAGTCATTTATTCAAATTCAAATAAAGTAAGTAGTAACCTGATTTGTTCTTTGTGTTCTAAGAATATGAAAAAGAAAGAAAAATGATGCCATTTGAAGGGCCTGGTTAAAAAAGAAAGTAAATTGGCTCATTGTTTTGCTTTTGTTGAAAATATCTGTAAAATGTTCATGTATTCTGTGTAAGATCCCATCTAGTAGTATTATAATCTTATAAACACAATAATATTTATTTACTTAAACCTCAAGTATTTATTTACTTAAACCTTTGTACAGTTTCCCATAAAATCTCTTGTAGCAATTTACAATCATATTTGAAAACAATAAAACAGTTACTCTCAGACATTGCATTAAAAGAAAACGGGAAAAGATTTATTTCTATCCTTCACACAAAAAGGCCTGGATGAAAAGAATGATTTAATTGTATGCATGTCTTGACTATTAGGATTGAGGATTTCAAAGTGCAGTAGTCACCATTTGGAAACCCCATCTGTAAGTGACTGTGTGATGGTATTCACAACTTATGACACTCATAGCAAGACCTCTCTGCACAATGTTCATGCCCTTTATAACAGAGAAGGCACTCTACTAGGCATCCCTACTATACAACTGCATACCAGATTATGATTTCTTTGATATTTGACACATTCAGTGGAGTCATGGAACAACCTGCATGATTTGCAATAGTGGCGAATATTTGTAGCTTGGGTGATGTGTGAGGCACAAAGGAGTTTAACCCAGATATCTATGATTACATGGACTACAATTGGGAAAAAGTGCAATGTGTTCTTCAACAATTTGAAATAGCTACTTGATCCCTGTGTTCCTTCTGAATTTGAACAGTAGACAGCCCTTCTTCTTCTTCTTCTTCTTCTTCTTCTTCTTCTTCTTCTTCTTCTTCTTCTTCTTCTTCTTCTTCTTCTTCTTCTTCTTCTTCTTCTTCTTCTTCT
>QLTV01001684.1:2486473-2501280 GCA_003457575.1 Thermophis baileyi
GGCGGGGGCGCGGGGACAGGACCAGTTTGGGGGCGTGGCCAGCCAGCTGTCACTACCGGTATGGCGAACCACCTGCCACCCCCTTGCCCCTCTTAGCGCCACCCTGCCACCACCCTTGCCTCTTACCGCCCCCCTAAGTCATCCCACTGCCCCCCAGGGGGTGGTACCACCCACTTTGGGAACCACTGCTTTAGAACATGGGTGTCAAACTCGCTGCGTCATGTTGTTGCCACATGACATATTGTGATGTTTTTTCCCTTCGCGGAGCTGGGGTGGTCGTGGCCTGTGCACGATGCATCTGGCCCGCAGGCTGCCAGTTTGACACCCCTGCTTTAGAATAATTGGAAATCTCTCCGTGACAGGGCACCACTCAGCTGGACCAATATACTATCCACAAACAGTATTTCCATCTTGTCTAAATTAACTTTCCGCTTATTGGCCTTCATCCAGGCCATTCCCCAGCTGAAGCATTGACTCGGGACACCAACCACCTCACCTGTATTAGATGAAAAGGAAATATAGAGCTAGGTATCATCCTTCTATTGATGGTACCTGAGCCTACTTCCAGATAACCTCTCCAGCAGTTTTATAGAGATGTTAAACAGCAGAGGGTGTAAAATGGAGCCCTGAGGAACTCTATAACTTCGAGGCAGAAGAATAATCTCCCAGCACTACCTTTTGGAATTGGTCACCCAAGTAGGAAGTATGGAAGCATTATAGTACATTGTAGTACATTGTATCCTTATATCCCAACTCTGATAGTCTACCCAAGAGAGACCATGCTTGATGGTATAGAAAGCTGATGAGAGTTCCACAAAGACTAACAGGATGGTACTCCTCCATCTTTCTTCTGGCCCTGGTCATCCTCACACAACAGTCAAGATGGTTTCTATTCCATAAGCAGTCCTGAAACCAAATGGAAATGGATCTAGAAAATCAATTTTGTCCAAGAACAAATGTTCTCCCCAATTCACTATTGGATCAGCCAGATTTAGAGGCATGTATGAGAAGTTTTAAATTTCCTAATTGTCAAGTGGATCCCACCTAATTTTAATTTGAAATATAAAGCAAACCTTTATGTTAGCCGTTCAAATAATAGTATTTCTGTTGTATAAAAATGACTTGTCTGAGATTTTTCTTTTCATTTTGTTAAATGTATAAATTTTAAGTTATTTTCTTTTATAAAATTTTATATTTATAAACGGTCAACTTTTTGGCAGCTTAGGAGCACATACTATCCAGCACCAAAATTCATTTGACAGTTAAGCAAACTGGTTACACTTTTATTTAGTGTGAATAAATAGCAATATTTCCCAAAATAGAGGTGCAGTTTTGTTTTTGGAATTATATGAATATTTAGTCAGATGGAGATGACAATCTATGGCATTGCAACACTAGTATTTTTTTTAGAAATGTATTCCCCTTTCCTGCAAGTAGCACTTGTTAACTTATTTTGGGAATGAACGAAGAGTTTATTATGTCATAGTAGACCAGCATAAACTTGTTTTCATTTTGTGAGCCTTTTATATTTTTCCTTTAAAAAAAACATTTTATGTTCTTTATATAGAGGATAAGCAGGAGTCATTACAGACTGCAACTCTTTTCTAGCATTTCTATTTTTTTTATTCTGTACCCCATTTTGAGCATAATGCTTTATTCCCTTTCTTATGGTAAGGCTAGATTCTCATATAGATATAAGTTTTCTTTAATTACTAGGATGGGACATTTTTCTGCAGAAGAGAGGAGGAAGCAGTGAGGTGAACGTGCTGGTCCCAGTGCTTTTATGTTTCTTAATATCAATTTCAAAGTATATGTATTGTTTGCTTATCCCATTACCTGGAAATCATTGGTCTAGTGGCAGAACTGAATCCATAGAATCCATTTTACTTTCTTGCCATGAACAAAATGCCAACTAAAGGAATTGCTTTAGTTTCATCCTTCAGTCTTTCATATCTACACAATGGACTTGATATTTTAGTATTCTCAACTTACGACCTTTCATTTACTGACTGTTCAAAGCTACGATGATGCTGAAAAAAGTGATTTACCACTGGTCCTTCATTAACAACTGTTGCAGCATTCCTGCAGTCACTTGAACATAATTTGGGTGCTTGGCAACCAGCATGTATTTATGATGGTTGCAGCATCCCTCACATGATCATCATTTGTGACTTCCCAGCTGCTTCCAAAAAGCAAAGTCGATGAAGGTAGGTAGATTTAATTAACAACCCTGGCAAAAAAGGTTGTAAAATTCGGTGCAAGTTACTTAACAACCATCTTGGCTAAGCAACAAAAGTTCTGCTTCCAATTTTGGTCATAATTTGAGGATTACGTGTAGTTCTAAGTTCCTAATCTTTTTACAAACCTTGGGATGAAGGTTACGTGAATAGATATTTTAGGCTGATTGAATGAAGTGACCCTTAATATGCCCAAACCTCAAAGTAAAATCAAAATCCATAAGATCTTGCAATTAAAATGAAAAATGAACATATTTAAGGAAATCAAAAATGAAAAATAAAATGGAAAAAGTTGAAGTAATATCAGAAGTATAAGATTAACAGATGTCCAAAATGTTACTTGACCAGGAAAACTTGACTAGCAAAAAATCTGTTAGGAATAGAAGACCTACCATTATGTAAAGTTAGAGTGTTGGATCTGAGTGAGAGGACATATGGCCGCCTGTACGATTCCAGGTAAATTACTATCTAACCTACTGGTGGAGTTGTTGAGATACTAAGATAGGAGTGCTTTAGATGTTCCTGAGCAGTTATGATGAAGAATATTGTATAGTTAGTACAGAATTACTGTATTTATAGAAAAATTAACACTTTTGAAACATTCTTCTTTATCTCAAGTGAAATATGACATAGGCAAAGGATATAGAAAATAAAATAAATACAAGTTTAGAAATGCAAAACACAGTGTTTGCATAGCCATTAGCCAGAAAATCAGGAGAGATTTATTGGTGTTTAGAAAGTTATTATCTACCATCTGCCTCATCCACTGTTTTTCCCATCATGAGCTGCTTTTGTCTTTAATATTTAAAAATAGTTTTAAAGCACTTTTTTGTGTTAAACTTTGGGTTGGAGGTCTGGGTAAATGTCTATAGAGAGTTCAGCATGATAAGATACTAACAGTTAAATTAATGTGAAATGTTAAGTCAATGTTTGCATACCACCGTAATGAATCAGTGAGTTCAGTCACATGCACAGCCTCTAATGCAGAGGTGTTCAAACTTGGCAACTTTAAGACTTGTGGACTTCAACTCCCAGAATTCTCCAGCCAGCTGGCTGGAGAATTCTGGGAGTTGAAGTCCACAAGTCTTAAAGTTGCCAAGTTTGAGGACCCCTGCTCTAATGTCTTGTTATAATGACATTTACTGATTGTCAGAGGACATCTGGCAGAGATGGAAGTATCATTTTTTTTAGATGTTCCTCAAAAAACATAATAAAATTATTTTTCCCCCCTAGCCATTTATTTTGTTACGACTTAGAGAATAACTTACAAAGAAATAGGTAAAAATGGGAATGAGTTCTTTTTTGTGTGTGTAACAGAATACCTTATTCCACAAGACTTGAAATTTTGGGCTTAGACAACTTAGAACTACGTCGCCTTAGAACCGATCTAAATGTAGTTCATAAAATTATCTGCCACAATGTCCTACCTGTCAATGACTACTTCAGCTTCAACCACAACAATACACGAGCACACAATAGATACAAACTTAATGTAAACCGCTCCAAACTCGACTGCAGAAAATACGACTTCAGCAACAGAGTGATCAATGCCTGGAATTCACTACCTGACTCTGTGGTTTCTTCCCCAAACCCAAAAAACTTTAACCTTAGACTGTCTACTGTCAACCTCACCCCATTCCTAAGAGGTCTGTAAGGGGCGTGCATAAGCACACCAGCGTGCCTACCGTCCCTGTCCTACTGTCCTATTGTCTTCATCTATCTGTATTCACTTTGATTATGTTTATGTTTATACCTATACCTGCTATCTTGTACATGTTTGACAAATAAATAAATAAATAAATAAAATATATATAGTGTGAAAAAATGTTGCTATTTTTACATGTTCTATGAAGATTAAATTAACCCTTAAAGGAAATTACAGAATTACAGTAACGGTTCGCCATAGGTTGAAGGTTATATACAGCACTATATTGTGTGGACTAATTTATTGCCCATCTTTTTGTCTTTCACAGAATGTGGAGAAAATATTTGTGGAATTCAATCATAAAGAACTGTCTGAGTTCTATAACAAGGTCTGTATTGGTGTTTTAATAGATTTTTTCCAGCGTTTGATAACATTTCCTTTGCTTTAGTAAGACTTTATTTAATCAACTCGATAGTTCTGAGTTGTTCTTGCTTGTAAACACATAATGTCTTCCTCCCCCAAAGCAAAGCTCTTCTGAATTATATCTTGTATATAAAAGGGTTTACATTTGCTGTTTCAAATGGCTTTGAACAAAGTGGTGTTTGCTATAACTTGAACCAACAAGTTCTAACAAGAACCAAAGGGACAAGAAATTCTGAAAAGCTTAAATCTGTAAAACATACTTATTTACATTATACAGGTGATGAATTCACCCAGTCATATCCATAGGTTTCCAAATTGTAAACATATATCAATAAAACATATTTATTTACATTATGCAGGTGATGAATTCACCTATAGGTTTCCAAATTGCAAACATATATCATACATTATAAATGGTCACTGGACAATTTTTTAAAAAGTCGACTTTAATAATGGGAAAATGAGGTTTTTTGCTTTATTAATGAACTATCTCATCAATGTGTGGTTATATTTAATTTGCATATTTTTTATTATTTCTCTTCCATTTTTATGTTCCTAAATACCTTTTTTGTTTTATTTTGATCAAATAGTTGGAAACAATACAAATGCAGCTGGATTCGCTGACGTGATACTATGTGTGAAGACTAATTTCTCCATCACATTCCAACTGTTTTGATACTGAAGATATAACGGCTGAATATATTTGCTGAAATACTCAATGGATTGCTATCAATAAATGATTTAGGTTTCTTTGATCATTCACATTAGGTAAATGAAATCATTGTTAAGAAAGTTTTGGTTACACTTGACTACATGGTATTCAACTTTAAGTGAAGCAATGTACTATATTATTGGGCAGACTTTTGAATTATGAAGTCTGCAGTTTTTGTTTTGCATTTGCATTGTGGATGGCAGTTTGTGTAATACTGTAGCATAATAAACTGCATGTGATCATTATCCAAAGTATGCTTAAACAGTAGAAAAAGATAATTAAATTGCTAAAACATTGGCTCCAGTATTGATATCTTACCCATAAAAACAACAGTACAAATACTCTAACTTTGGACTGTTTTAGTTTATTACTTAATGCTTTTGTATTTGCTGCCAGATTTTCCAACTATGACAAATAGCAAGGCCTGCTTGTTTTTGAATGCTTCAGTGATTGCTAAAACGCTTTAAAGGACAATTGCCCTCTCACGCATCAAAAAGAGAATAATGAGAGTTTCTTAACAAATTCAGGAACATTTTACCACCAAGATTTGATTTTATAGATTCCCAGCTTGAAAGAAATTAAAATTAAATTAAAATTAAAAAAACAAGGCCCTTTTTAGTAAATCCAAAGCAGCAAGGACGAGGTCCAGTGCTGCAATGACGGTGGAAACTGTTGTCGATGCAGATTGTTGATGTGCCTTTTAGGGTGCCTTAATGGTAAGAAGCCGATGAGTTATAATGCACACATTACATTACTAATTGGAAAAGATAACGAACTAACTATGGATAATCTTTTGCATTTCTTAGCTTTCCATAGGTTTCTCGTTTTCATTCAAAAAGTAGCTGCTGGGTGCACAAATAAGTGCATTTAACAATGCCAATTAAAGTCCTGGCAGAAGGTTAAACGTCTCTGCCAAGTGTCCTTGGTGTAATAATTAATTGACTTTGTTGTGGTACATCTAGGATAACATACTTAGAGTAGGATTGAGCAAGTTTCAGAAATAATATGGAAATGTATTGGGCCTCAGGTGAACACAGCAGCACCTTTCTGGTATTCATTTAGGGGACCCCACTTTTTTGTAAGAATTCATGCATCCCTTAACTGGACCAGTAAAAGGAAAATGCTTTTTTAAACCCCCCTCCCCCAAACTCAAGTAGTTTATTATGGTTGTGCAGTTGACTTGGAGAGATGCTTAATTGAACAATGCCAGAAACAAAATGCCATTAAAGTGGACCCAACAGAAGGATTAACTTCACCTCTTTGATACAAAAGGTAAGAGTTTTGCCATCATGTGGAGGAAACTCCCTCCAGATCAGTGACAGAGTGAGGTGAACAAATACAGAATGCTTTGTACTAGGAATTGAAGGCTCTCCCTGTGAACAAGGAGCTTTGGCACACACACAAGCAGACAATCAAAGCCAGTGGAGAAGCTTCCCAGCTGCAGCCATCGGGCTTCTAGTACAAGGACAAGGAGTTATAAAAGCTAAGAAGTATTTTGTCCTCTTCAGAGCAGTGAGCAACTTTCTTCCTGTCCTCTCTCTAGCCATCACAGTTAGATGGCAGAGCCCAGTGGAGAGATAGTAGCAACACAGAGAAACCACATAGATTTCAGAGTGACACATCTGTCTTTGTTTTAAAGTTTGCAATCATTACAGTAGTGAAGGATAGGCAAGTTGAGGAAGCAGATGTCTTAATTATACCTTCGGACAGGACTCCTTCCTCTCTTGACAAAGGATTCAGAAGAGTCTGAGGCCAAGGCTTGAAAGAGTTCTGATCCTACATCTAGGTGGCTTTTCAGACAGGGCCTTCCAGACAGATACTAACTGGTGGACTCTAAGGTGGATGATTTCTGCAACAGAAATCTTACAGCTGTATCCAACTCTGCAAGGAGATTATAAGTGGTCATATCAGTGAATCTCCTGCTTCCTGTTATTGATATGGTGAATGGAGAATTATGGATCATGGACTTGAATCTTGTCTGAAGAGAGAGCCTAACAACGTGGACACAAAGGAAAATGAGGTCTCTAGCTCTAAGAGAATGAAGTAGCAACCTCTTCACCAGCACTGTCTTAGGTGTGTGTATATACACACATGATATGGGAAGATCATAAAAGAGGCAGCACAAAACTGGGCACAAGTGGCTATATTGATACTTGAGTGAGCAGTACATCCCTAATGGCATTGCCATGACTGACATCGCCTGTGGATGATTTAGCCATTTATACAAAACTGGAAAGGATTTTGGGACATAAATGCCTTTGGTCCTATTAATGGATTGGAGTGCAATTGAATTAACCCCAAAGTTTTATTTTTCTTTGCAAGTTTATTCTATAAATAAACATAATGTAGGTCAGTGTAAAGCAATGTACGGTAACTGAAATATGTTTACATTCTAAAACTTATAAAGGCTGTATTTATAGGGGGAAAGTGTAATATCAAATTATTGTCACTTAGAAATGATTCAGAGAGAAATTAGTTTGCAATGTTCAAGCCAAGCCATTATTGATTGGCACATTAACACTTCTGCAACTTTCCTATTTTGATTGAAAAATACCCACACATGCATTGCAGAAGGACTTTTTTCTTGTATTAAAATCAGTAATTATTTGTGCAAACTCTTAAACTCACTTCAAATTCACTCCAAATTAAGAGTGACCTTCAGTTTTGCTCTACCTATTTTGTAGACAATATGGATATATACAAGCAGTAAGCAAAATTAATTTTGAGGCACAGTTGGAAACAAGCACAAAACATGCTGGTGATTCATCTAGTTTCATTTAGCTTGGAGACTGTGATACACTGATAAATTTATCAGATTATTAAAGCTATACAATTCTCTACCTTTCCAAATTGTCCATATATATAATTTCCAAGCAGTCAGCATTAAAGTCTTTCAGTTCATGTACGTTTAGGCTAATGTACTTTAAGAGTATTGCAACTCAACACGCTAAATTCTGTTAACATAATTGATATTTTTTAAAAAAAAAAACGATGTATGGATGGAAGTCTTCAAATAACTTACATTGTAGATGTTTTGGATGGTGAGGATTGGGAAAAATAAATACTTCCATATTGCATGCTTTAGCAGTCTGTGCAGCATTGACTATATTGTTACTGAGGAGTAAGGGGCTAAAACAATTTCAGATTTCCAGAGGCTTTTATATGTTGAAGTATTTATACTGCCTGAATGTTAAAATAAAACAAGCAATACAAGATTTTACTGCACAATTATCTTTACTGATTTGTATCTATCTATCTATCTATCTATCTATCTATCTATCTATCTATCTATCTATCTATCTGTCTATCTGTCTGTCTGTCTGTCTGTCTGTCTGTCTGTCTGTCTGTCTGTCTATCTATCTATCTATCTATCTATCTATCTATCTATCTATCTATCTATCTATCTATCTATCTATCTATCTATCTCTTAATATTCCTTCCTCCTATTTTAGCAATAGCAATAGCACTTAGACTTATATACCGCTTTACAGTGCTTTACAGCCCTCTCTAAGCGGTTCACAGAGTCAGCATATTAGCATATTCAATCTGGGTCCTCATTTTACCCACCTCGGAAGGACGGAAGGCTGAGTCAACCTTGAGCCTGGTGGGATTCGAACAGTCGAACTGCAGCTAGCAGTCAGCTGAAGTAGCCTGCAGTGCTGCACTCTAACCACTGCGCCACCTCGGCTCTTGTTTTCCCTACAACAACAACCTTGTGAGGTGGGTTGGACTGAGAGAGTGACTGGCCCATGGTCACCCAGCTGGCTTTCATACCTAAGGCAGGTCTGCAACTCAGAGTCTCCTGGTTTACAGCTTGGTGTCTTAACTACTCGATCAGTGGTTCTCAACCTTTCCTACACCATGGACCCCCCTTTAAATACCTTGTATGGCCACTGACCATGACCACGGACCCCCCCCAAGACATAACTCAAGATTTAAATCATAACACTTCTAGCTTCGTGGACCCACTGTGACAACATCGTTCCCCCCCCCAGGGGTCTGCGAACCACAGGTTGAGAACCACTGCACTAGACTCAACTAGTAAAAACAACAACAACACTAGACATGATTTTCATGCGGAACGCATCGTGTTCACTTCCAGTAGCTAGCAAACAAGATCTACTTAACAAGAGGACGTTGAAGATCTGAAAGTACAGCACTTTCTGCTCTTCATCTTTTTATTAATTTTCCAGGTTGTTTTTGTTTTATGTTGCTTATTAACAAATTAAATTTGGTTTGTTGGTTGGTCTGAAACCTTGGCAGAGCTGCTGCCAGGGTAAGAAAAACGATTTGCTGGCCAAGAATTTGCTCATGTTCTTTATCAAGACGTAAGTTCCCAGGCTCTGCAAGCCAAATGAAACAACATAATTCTGTACAGAAATGCTAATGGTAAAATCACAGCTATAATTTTAAGGAGCTAAATGCCACTTTTGTTTAAGCAAGACTAAAATGGAATAAATACAACAGATAATTGTATTCTATAGTTATGTAGAATTTATGAAATGACTAAAGCAAAACGTCTGCCCAGCTTAAAAATATGAATTATTTCCAGAATTTGTGATAATTTATGCTGAAAGATGTCAAAAAGGCAGTGGGGGCATTTTTGCATTAAGCAGCCCTGAATATAAAATCTTAAGATACTGGATACTTTATTTTTTTTTTATTTTTGCTAAGCTAGATGGATATAACTTATCATCAAAACTAAAATGGTATAATTTGTACTCATTGAACACATTACAGGATTCTTCTTCATGATGCTAAATATGTGGACCCAAGAACTGAAGAAATTCTGTTATTTTGAGCATTTGGAATTTATCTGAAATATTCACTAAAAGTGTTTTGTCATTATGTCACTATTAACGTGGTAAGGCTGAGAAAAGAAAGAATAAATTTTTCAGTTTTATTTAAGCAGACCTCTAAAAGCACAAGAAATTGACTTTTAAACAGATGACTAGGCATAAATGTTTTTAGCATGAGTGGATTCTGAAAAGAATTTTCTATCTGCTGGAAGGCCACGTTAGACATAGACCTACACTTTTACAGAGATCACTTAATTATTGCTCTTATTACTATCAGCTTGACTGGGGCAAACCTGGAGGATACTTGATTCACTCAGCAATTATTATATGGCTTTTTAAAAGCCTGCTTTTGATCCTTTGTTGTGATTAGAGCCTTTTTACCTCACTCTTTTTGCCTTCTTTTTTTTTTTTTTTTTTTTTTTTTTTCTTCTTTTTTTTTATTTTGAATCCTTTATGTTTTGGTTTAGCTTTTTTTTTTTTGTATTGTATGCTTCATCTTGTTATCCACTTGGAATCCATTAGGATTGGGGCAAGCTATAAATACTTGAAAATAAAAATAAAAAGTAAGTGCTAATTGTATGATCTGCAAAGGGGAAGGCAGGCTTTGATTGTTTTGATAGTCATAGTCCAGTTTCACTAATCTGCATATCCACTTGCTATCTTCTGGAAAAGAAGATTCTGTTCATGCATATGGAAAGTCTTCTGAAGCAGATCAAATTGGAAGGATTCCCTCAGTATAGTAGCAGGAGACAACAAATTAAATCTCTTATCAATCCACACCCCATTATACATAAATTGGGACCCCTTCCTTACTTATTGTGCTTCAGTTTGGTTCTGTTTCTGTAAATTATACTCTGTCTAGTTTGGCCACAGTATACCAGCGGTGGGTTGCTCCCGGTTAGGCCAGGTTCTTAGAGTCGGTAGCGGCGGCGGCGGGAGGTTCCGCCCACCCGCCCGGGACGCTTCTGTGCGCGCGAACTGGTAGTAAAGGGTTTTAGAACCCACTACTGCAGTATACCATTTGTCAGTGAAATCTCTAGAATTTGTCGACATTCACAATTATCTGGGTGATATGCCAGCAGTATCTTCCAAATGAAACAAGGAAATGTACATTGTGTCAGAATGTTGCATTAATTCAATTAAAAGGTTAACATCATTTTTATTACTTTGTATTTTCTGGCTGTAAGTTCTGTCTATAATTAGATTAGTAAGGAAGCAATCAGCACAATCGGAGCTTGCAGAAAGCAGGTATCTCTGTTGCATAGTTAGACAATTAACTAGTTACTGTAATTAATTTTGCAAAATGAAACTTTTTCAGTGTTTTTTATTAAATTGTTATTTGATAACACAGCATTTTTTCTTCAGACTTGAATTGTAACTCTTAAGAAGCAATGCATAAAAAACTCAAAAGGGATTGAGTTTTCCCCCAGGTGCACTCACCTATGAGAAGCCTAACAATTCAAAATACGTATTTCTATTTAAATAGGTTTCAGGGCCAATTTTAAAATGAATTGAGTTTCCCCCTTTTTTGGACATTCCCCTGCCCCCCCCTCCCCAATTGTTTGTGTTGTTATATATTCTAATTTTCAGGTTCAACTAAATAGGCCTTTTTCTCCAGCAGCGAAACATTTAAATCTTTTTATTGGATTATAGCCATTGGTGGCACTTAGCTTTTTGCTCTGTTTATTTCTCTGTATTGTTATCTCCAATAATGCGTAGCTACAGATGTTTATTATCTGAAGAACATCTTTTGTGCTTAAATTCTTCTCAACCAAGAAACTAACATAAAAGCCTCGAGCAAAACTTCATCACTTTCGGCCTAATTTATTTAAGAGGAGAGTGGTATGAATAAAACAGTAGGTCCC
This sequence comes from Thermophis baileyi, assembly GCA_003457575.1. Classification (NCBI taxonomy): domain Eukaryota; kingdom Metazoa; phylum Chordata; class Lepidosauria; order Squamata; family Dipsadidae; genus Thermophis; species Thermophis baileyi. Next base: position 2,498,155 of record QLTV01001684.1, read on the forward strand.
CATATATGTCACACTGAGTTCCTTTGGGAAAATGCAAGATATGGGAATGGCAGGTAAAGAACACATGCAGCTATATGATGCTTCGGTAGAGGATTCAGTAATGAAAGAACAGAAGCCCATCATTTTGGAATAAGATTTCCTGTTTTGATGATCATGAGAATCAAGAGGAAACAGCTTAGGATAATGAAGCATGAAATGCTGGCATATTGTATCTTGGGCCTCATAGGCTACTTTGCTTGCAGTTCTTTTTCTCTGATCTGCTGCCTATGGAATTGAAACTAAGCGTGAATGAGAATTTTGCCGATTGGGTGATGAGATCTGTGATTTATTAAATTCTGCTTAATGTGGAATAAAACTTCATGGAGAGAAGTTTATTGGGAATGTTGAGAAATATAATCAGGAGGAAGAAAAAAAAGTCCTAGTGAGTAAATCAATCAATCAAACAAACAAAAAAGTTTGCATCCATAGTAAGTTTTATTAATGCATTAAAATTGTGGCCTCTATTGGTTTTAAAACTTATTTTGCTCTCCCTCTTTCTCTCTGTCTCTCTGTTTCTCTCCACCTCTCCTTCCATCCCTCCATCCTTTTTCTCTGAAGTTCCAGCAGTCAGAAAATTGATTTAAAATACTATTATTAACAATAACAATACGAACATTTTGTGGGGAAAATGTCATAAACTGATATGACAAGTTATAGAATATGTTGAATTCAGCGAAATCATTTCTGAAAAATCTAAATCAAACTATATCAAATATTACTCTCAAGGTAGATCTGTAAGTTGAAAGGTAAGCATGAAAAACAGATTTCCTATTTCAATTTGTTGAATCATAAACAATTTACAGATATCTGTCTAGGCTACCTTGAAGTTTCTTTCCATGAAGGTTGAATTTTAATATGAGATCTGTTATAACAGATCTCATATTAAAATTAATTTAATTAAGCGAACTGTCTAATAGTTATGTAAATGTTTTAACACATTTTATACTCAATTTTATGTTCAAAGTGGAGTAGATACTTGATAGATCCTATCTATGTGTGCCTTATCTCTAGTTGACATTGTTATGGGTCTGTGGATTGATCAGACAAGACTTAGCACTGCAAAGACTTTCTTATGAACTAGGTTGTATTTTTCTATCTTGATTTATCTTGACTGCTAGCTGCAGTTCAGCGGTTCAAATCTCACCGGCTCAAGGTTGACTCAGCCTTCCATCCTTCTGAGGTGGGTAAAATGAGGACCCAGATTGTTGGGGGCAATATGCTAATTCTGTAAACCGCTTAGAGAGGGCTGTAAAGCACTATGAAGCGGTATATAAGTCTAACTGCTATTGCTATTTATTACAGATAATTGTAGTTATGAGATTGAGTATTTCAACTAGATAGTTAGGCAGGTAGTATTCAACAAGTGTATATAAATAGAGCTTCAGTTCTCCCTCCCTCTTCTGGCTTCTGCCTTCAATTGATTTATGGTATAATTGATCTACAATTCTGTAACTAACTATTTCTCTGACTCAAATAGTATTGCTTCTTAACATGTAGGTATTATTAAACTTCTCAAAGAGTTAATAAAGGACTTCAGTTAAAACTTAGCTGTCATTTTCTGGAAGTTGATGCAGCCTTATTTTTGGTGTCTTCAGTTCCTTTAGATCTCTATGCATATCCAGGATAGATAGATTCCATTCAAAAGTGTTTTCCTTCTTTTTGGTGATCTTGAATAATCTCAGAAGTCTTTAGCAGTCTGAAATTATCTACTTCCATCTTTGTTTGCTAGCTTTTTTCTTCTGTTTCTTTTGAATTGTAATGGTCTAATGCCCAGGATATTGTGTTGGGGGTTAGAGTCACTTCCAATACTTTTAACTTCCAGGGCCATCACCCATTTCAATTCTCTCATAAGATATTGCATGTATGTGAAAAACCTTATCGTATAAGTCATTTTCTCAGCTATTTTCTCACCTTCATGTTTTTACTGTAACTACGGTTTTTCTGGAAAATCACATGGCAATATGGCCAATGTTGTGCACTTTTTCCATTTTGCTATAGACATCTCTTTTTCAAATGGTTTATCTTTTTTTGGACATTGCCAATTTACATATATTATCTTTTTAAGTAGTTATATTCAAAGACTAATGAGACCATCTTTTGTGGAGAATATAAAGTCAAAAGGGGGAAAGTTTCATGATCCATCCATATTAATCTAAGGTAAAGATTCATTATGCTGAAGGCAATTTAATCCTTGATAAGTACACAAAAGATTGTAGACGGAGATGTGTAAAAATTGTGGGAAATACAAGTTTATTCAGTTCCTCAAGTTTCTAACAGATTAATCATACAGTATGTTACAACAAAGTATTAGTTTTTCAAAAACTTTGTAGATGAAACAGAAGCATGCATAATGGTTATGTTTTTTTTACAAATGATTTTGTGTGTGTACACTGGAACCATAGTAATTTTAATATGCATACTGAGAATGAAATACATATTAAATATCATGTTCATATCTCTTGATCTCTTCACAAACAGGGAACTATTTACTGAAAATTATCCAGTGAGCAAAGCTCTAGATAGCGCAGTTTTGTCTCAGTCTTAAATATTAGATGATACTTATTTCTACACAAGCACATTATTCCTTCATAATTATTAATTCGCGATTCTATATTCACATACATATAGCAGTGGCCTATAGACTGCTTGCAATTCTCGGGTCTCAATTCCATTCCCCCACTCCCACCCCTAAATGTTGGTGGGAAGTCCATTATATTGACAGGATGATTTTTGATATATATACATATACATACATACATACATACGTGTGTGTATGTGTATGTATGTGTATGTATGTGTGTGTGTGTGTGTGTGTGTGTGTGTGTGTGTATTTGTTTTTTGAGGTTTTCGCGGGTATTTGTATGTAGGTCTGTGGTTATTCGGGTTTTCTCCCGCGTGAAGTTGGAGATGTCATTGCAACGTTTCGACGAAGTCTCATTCGTCATCTTCAGGCTGATTATCAGGCTTGTGTCTTCAGCCTCGTGCTTCTAGGAGCAATGTGAGAATTGCAGCTGTTTCTTCCTTTTAACTGCCAGTGGGGTTTGAACTGATAGGATGGGGGCGTGGCTGTGTTCTGAGGGGGGGGAG
>QLTV01001684.1:2501842-2520648 GCA_003457575.1 Thermophis baileyi
TGTTAGTACGTTAGTGAGAGTGTGTAGTTCGGTTTTTAGGTGTTGTTCGTCTGCTAAGCGTTTTGTTCTGGAGATGAGTGTCTTGGCTACGGAGTTGATCTGTGCTGGGTGGTGGTGTGAGAGTGCGTGAAGATAGCGGTTTGTGTGTGTTTTCTTCTGGTAGATCGTGTGTCCTAGGGAGCCATTGGATTTCTTGTAGACTAGGACATCCAGGAAGGGAAGTTGGTTGTTAGTTTCTGTTTCCATGGTGAACTGTATTTTGGGGTGTAGGCTATTGAGGTGTGTGAGGAAGTTGTCCAGTTTTTCTTTCCCATGTGGCCAGATTATGAAGGTGTCATCTACATATCTGAGCCAGAGTTTAGGTTTGTGTTTCGATTTTTCTAGTGCTTGGGTTTCGCAGTGTTCCATGTAGAGGTTCGCGATGCCAGGAGAGAGGGGTGATCCCATGGGTGCTCCTTCCATTTGTTTGTATTTTTGTCCCTTATAAATGAAGTATGTGTTGGATAGGCAGTGGTTGGTCAGATCTAGGATGTGTTTGGGAGGGTTATATTTGTTTTGGATGGTTGTCAAGGCTTCTTTGATTGGTACTTGGGTGAAGAGAGATATGATATCAAAGCTCACGAGTAGGTCGCTGGGCTGTAAGTTTTGTTTCTTTATGATCTCTATTATGATGTCTCCAACTTCACGCGGGAGAAAACCCACAGACCTATATACAAATACCCGCGAAAACCTCAAAAAAACATATATATATATATATAAACTGAAAATAGATTCTATGCCTTATTACACCCAGTTAAATAATTTTGAGCTTTAAACATTTGAGATGTGTTAATCTCTCATCCTGAGAGAGATGAAATTTTCTACTGATGTTTCTCCTGTCGTCAGTAGTTCTGTCACCAAAACCATGACCTCCTTATATACTGCTCTCACTAAGGGATGCTGCCTTTAATGCACCTGTAACAACTGAATCACAAGATTAAATTTTTCCACTTTCATGTAAAGTTTTCAAAAGTCTGTAAAACATGAAAAAGCAACGAAGGTTTGGGGATGTTGTCATCAAGACTAAGCTGTCATAAGTGAAGTGCTGGTTCAAATACCTTAATCATCTATGAATTTTAATGGTTTCAAGGGGGAAAACATATTATTTCTGAGTGAAATCTTCCGCACAAGATTGCCATTTACAGAGCTTCTTGGGAAAAGGGCAGGCAGAGCGATAATACCACTCTAATAATAAGCTGCTGAATAATATCCTTCAGTAGTGGAACTGACCATGTCCCCACTTTCCTGGATTTCTGAAAACAATTTCCTCTGCCTATAATATAGTGGATGAAATCCAGTGAACGTTTTGCATCACCCACCTCTTGAACTGAATGGGCCTTTCAGAAGAACAGCATTAATTTTGCTCGGTTGCATGAGAAAATTGCTCAGTGGATTCAGCTCCATATTAATCTCTTATTTGTCTCCCGAGATCCCTGCTTAAAGGACTTGCCAGTTTTCTTAAGCGCTCCCCCCCGCCCCACTCCCCCCCCTTTTAGTGGGCTAGTTTGTTTAGCACTTCTTGAACTGACAAAGTGTTTCATTTTCTTTCTAACACTTCACTTCAATAGTCTGTAAAATGCATCTGGGAAAAGAACCTTGTCTTATCCATCAGCGTTATTTCAAATAAGTTTTTTTAAAATCAAATATCAATACTGTTTAAAGGAAAGATGCAAGGGGGGAAATTGTCAGATTGTACACACACATTCATTGTATGTGTTGCTGAGAGGTGAAGAGTCATGTGGTTAATAACAGAAAAAAAAAAAACCAAAAACCAAACCCAAAATTGCTGAGCTCTGGGTATAGCACATAGGATACAACTGGCAATGTATTCTGCTTTCCAGACACCCATATAAAGAACGAATGAGAGTCTGTGTTATCTTTTTTTTCACACTTTATCTGAACAGCAATTCAACACATAAAGACCTTGTTTCTTACTTCATTTGATACTATAGATCCTTGTTTTCAAAATGCACAATGTAGCAAAATATGAATGTGTTTTTTAAACAGACCTATATTTTCATCCTGCAAAAAGCCTTATTCATTTAACTTCCCAAGTTGCCCTACATTTTCTTGTTTCAGAATAGCTGAGAGCAGGAAGTAGCTGTTCCATGTGGGAAATTCTGTCTAAAGAAGGATGGGCTCCTTAAACCTAGGAATAATGCATCATTCTTCACAACATACGCATGAGTTAATCAAATTCAATATGTCTAAGTGATAGAACTCTCAAAAAAATTCATACAACCATTTTCTCCCCCCACCCCCGCTGTAAGTTAATTCTTCCGCCTATTTAATTTGTACATCCTGGTCTGCGAATTATTCAAACTACAGATCAGGGGTGGGTTCTAACTTACCTCGCTGCCGGTTTGCTTCCTCGCGCCGCGTGGGTGCGCCGCAGGAGCGCACACGCGCACGCATGCGCAGTACTAAAAACCAAGCTTCTGCACATGCGCAAAAGCAAAAAACAGCTTCTGCTCGTGCGCAGAAGCAAAAAACAAGATGGCGACACCTATGGCAGCGCCGAGAGAGCCCGTTCGGGGGGAGGGTGTCCAGCCGGCCATCGCTGCCAGTTTGGCGAGCGGTGGGAAATTCCTGCTACCGGTTCTATAGAGCCGGTTCGAACCGGCAGGAACCCACCTCTGCTACAGATGCTGCCATCTTTTCCTCCTCATTATGTGGCTTCTTGGGCAGAATTGGAGCTAACTTCAGGTTTATTGTGCTATCTGGATCAGGGACAGCTGCCATTTGGGATTTGTGGAATCCAGAACTTGAAACATATAGATTTCATGGGGTGGAAAGGCTACTATGGGGAGCGGGGGAGGAGCATTGCTACTTCACAAAGGCTCTTTCACATTGAAAAAAGAGGTGGCATTTGGAGCCATAAATGCTTCTGTGGCCACGGGGCCAAGTTATCTATGGATGAGATAATTTATCAAAGGACTGCATGTGGAAGCTTAACTTTGGTGCCAGGTTTTTAATGTGTATGGTTTTAATAGATACATATTATTTTCTTTTATTATTAAAGTTGTTTTACTTGTTGATTGGGAGCCACCCAGAGTTTGATATAAGATGGGCGGCTATATAAATGTTCTAAAACAAACAAACAAATAAATAATGCTATAAGCTTCAAAATCCAGTTTTTGGAAATACAAAATGGCAACCATTTGGGAGTCAAATGATATCACAGACCCAAGATAAGCTTCCAGTTGTAGCTCATGATCTTTGTGTAATGAGGTCAGATGGCCTGAGTATATATAGCTAGTAATGGCTGTTAAGTGACAGGAAGAGAATGGTTAGTGCTACGTCCTCACAGACGCTCGCTATCCGCGGGAGCATCTCTGATTGGCCAAAGCCAGGGCTGTTTTCAGGCAGGAGATTTAGAGCCCTGCCATTGGCTGCTGCGTCTGACAGCTGGCTATAAAAGAGCTGTCAGACACGAGGTGAATTGTTGCAGGCACGGAATAGCCTCGAGCCGAGTTGTTGCTGTTACTTGTTAGCAAATAAAGGCTTCTTCTGGTTAAGACCCTGTCTCGCCTCAGTTTGTGGAACCCCCTCATTCTCCCGATAGAGCACTGCCAACGAAGGTGGGATTCCTGAGGTAACAGGTCATCTGAGCCATTCAAATCGAGCTGAGCCACAGTGAGCTGTCATAGTCACGGAGGCAAATCTCCTCAGCCTGTCCTTTTCAGGATGGCAAGCAACAACCCGACCTCATTCGAAGCTTATAGCCCGGCAACCAAGATATGGGACGCATACCTGGAGAGATTTGAATGTTTCCTCCAGACGAACGATCTCACCGAACTATCAAGCGCCTATTTTTTGAATGCCTGTGGCCACCAGATGTTCTCCACCGCCCAGGCCCTAGTTGCCCCCCAGGTTACAGGACCCCATTCTTAAATGCCTTCACGTTATCCACCACGGGATCATCAGAATGAAGGCCCGGGGGAGGAGCTATGTCTGGTGGCCAAAGATCGATAATGCCATCGCGGAGTGGGTAGTGGGATGCTAGGAATGCCAGAAGTCTTGCCCAGCCACTCCAGCCGCCCCTCATAGGGAATGGGAAGTCCCTATGTCCCAGGTTCACTTGCATTTTGCCAGGCCCTTCCATGGCCAAACCTTCATGGTAGTGGTCAATGCATATTTGAAGTGGGTTGAACTTGAACGCATGGCCTCTACCATCTCTGAAGCGGTGATCAGGACCCTAAGGAAAATCTTTGCCACCCATGGGTTGCCAGAAACCTTAGTCTCTGATAACGGCCTGCAACTAACATCTACTAGCTTCCAAGTATTCTTGGCGGGCCACGGCATTTGCTATGCCCTGGTGGCTCCCTGGCATCCGGCCAGTAATGGCAGGGCTGAGAGAGCCGTGCGGTCAGCCAAGGAAGTCCTAGGCCGTTTGGGACCAGGGAACTGGCAGGACAAGGTCTCCAAATACCTTCTCGCCCAGCACTCCACCCCGTGCCCATCCACTAATCGCAGCCCGGCCAAACTGTTAATGGGCCGATGACTACACATGGACCTAGACCGGCTGCACCCCAATTATTCGCCTGACTCCCCAGTGGACTCCTCCAGCAGACCCAGAATATTCAAAGAGGGCGACCCGGTTTATGCTCAAAACTTTGAGGGTGAACTGCGATGGCTACCAGGGCGTGTCATACAAATAACTGGCCCCTGCTCTTACAGGGTCAAACTGGATGATGGAAGAACCTGGTGGTGACATGTCGACCAATTAATGGGGGGACTCACACACCTGACTCAAAGAAACCTTGACGAACAGGCGCCGGCTGTAGCAAACGCATCCCCCCCCGCAAAACCAACAAAATGACAATGACGCACGCGCTTCCCCGTTCAACGCAGCCCCAATAGACTCACCTGCCGATCCAGCAGCATCCGGAGCCCGGGGCACGCCTACCTGAAGTTCAGCAGCATTGCAAGAAGCTCCACCTGCCCAGCGACCACCAACTCCTCTGCCAAAGACTGAAGTTCCAGAACTTTGGCGATCAACAAGAACACGCAGGCGCCCAGCGTACTTGGACGACTATGCGTGCACCATCCAGGAGGGGAAGGGTGCTACATCCTCACAGACGCTCGCTATCCACAGGAGCGTCTCTGATTGGCCAAAGCCAGGGCTGTTTTCAGGCAGGAGATTTAGAGCCCCGCCATTGGCTGCTGCGTCTGACAGCCGCCTATAAAAGAGCTGTCAGACGCGAGGGGAGTTGTTGCCAGCACGGAATAGCCTCGAGCCGAGTTGTTGTTGCTGTTACTTGTTAGCCAATAAAGGCTTCTTCTGGTTAAGATCCTGTCTCGCCTCAGTTTGTGGAACCCCCTCGTTCTCCCGATAGAGCAGTTAGACTTGTTTATACAAATAATTTTAAATCCAGAGGAAAAAGGCTTTAACCTTAATATCAAAGACTGTTTTACAATAATATTTCTCCATTTAATATTTCTCCATATTTCTCTAAGACTATAATGCAGACTTAACAGCTACCAAACCTGCAGGTGCCTTTAGCTTCTGGCAGAACATTCCTTTGTAATTAAGCAAAATGGCTGATTTATGCTGGTGACCTCTCAAGGCCCTGTGGAGGAAGAAAAGGATTATACCTCTTCAAGATTAATTACCCCATTTGTTTTCTCAGTGTTTAATATTAAAAAAAAAATAGAAAAGTCCAATAGCAAAGGCAAAGAATGGTATGAACTGAAGAGAAATCTGATTGGGAAAATGCTTAAGATAACATAAGGATACTCTAGAAATTTATTTTAAAAAAGTCAGAAAGAAAAAAGATGTTGAATGTGACAGTCTGTAACAGGTGCTGAATTTGTTTTGGTTAGTTGGATGTCGGATATTGGTTTCTTGTTGACTTGTATTCTGTTTGACAATGGCACAATCTATAAAATGGATCAGTAGAGAACCTGAATGATAATGAAGTTAAAACCAACAACATTTTTACTGATTACAGTTAAACTCTTGTGTTACTAAAAAGTCTGGATCCAATTAAAAGGCAACCTGTACCATCTTTCTGATCCATCTGCTGGTATACTGTTGGCATAGCTGCTGGCATTGCATTTTGGAGAATGGCAAATTCATCTTCTCCTTATGCATTCTAGTAACCTGCTTCTGCTGTTCTATTGCTAAAGAGATTTATTTTGGTATTTCACTGCAGAACCTGCAACAACATCAAACAGGGGGACCTTATTCCTGTATTTTGTTCTGAAAGGTGAATCTGTTTAGGCTTAAACAGTTCATTCTTTTTACAATATAAGCCTGCCATCAGGATGATGATTTGAAGCACTCCAGGTTTTTGTTGATATACTTCCCTTTTAATATCAGGCTTGCCTGTGACCTTCTAATATTATAAATAAAAAATACCAACATTTTAGAAGATTCTTAAAGTGAATATAAAAATTAAACCAGAGCCTTTTCTTTTAGGTTTAATGGATAAAGAACTTAGAGAAAAAGGTGTTGTTGACAATAGCAAGAATGCTTTATGTACAAAAATATAAAGATATTCTAATTCATCTAATGGCTGAATGCTAGAAAAACTGATGGAACTAGCAGAGATGGCAGAGAAAAGAATACACCCAACTTTGTTTCTGTTACATTCTCAGACTGAAGCACATAGGCTTCAGTTAGGTCCTCCATTCTGGAGGGAAAAATACTTACTGCTGATTGGCTAGACTGCCTGACAGTTCCCTATAAAAGGGCTGGCTGTCAGACAGGGCTTTTGCTGGATTGTTAGCATTTGACTAATAAAGAGCTGTTGTTTTGAAGTCTCTCTGTCTGCCTCTTCCATTCACCCAACTTAACACTGGTGACGAAGGTGGGATCGGAAGGCAGATAAGCCAGAAAAGAGCTGACAACCTCACAATCCAGCCCGGGGCAGTAAAGTCTTCGACAAACGGCCTTTCTAAAGCGCCAACTCAGCCAACATGACGATGCATGCCCCGCCGAGTCAATTCAACCCAGCATGAGAGCACTGGGACACCTACATGACTCGCTTCGATTGTTTTATGGAGGCAAACAACCTCCTCGGACTGTCTGACAGCCGGAAAAGAGCTCTGTTCCTGAGCTACTGTGGGATGGATGTATTCGACACCGCCCAGGCACTAGCTGAACCAACGCCGGTCCAGACGGTCACCTGGTCCGCACTTCAGAATATGCTGAAGACTCACTACCCTCCAAATATGTGCAGCGGCACGAATTCAATTTGCAGAACCAAAAGGAAGGAGAAACCATCAATGAATACGTTGCTGCGCTTCGAAAGGCAGCTGCCCATTGTGAATTCCGAGATCTAGACGAGCTACTGCTCGACCAAGTGATCTGCGGAATTCGGGACATTACTCTCCAGTGGAAGCTGCTTTCGCGGACAACCCTCATGCTCCAGATTGCACTGGATGAGGCCAGGGCGTCCGAGGCATCCACTAGGTCAAGTGAGGCGCTACAGCAACTGGGCAGCCTGAGAAGCGCGCGCAAAATTCTTAGTGTGCATCGCGAGACTTCTCGCTTGACAGTGACAAGGAAGTTTGCCGCCTTCGATTCAAATGGTGGGAAGCGGCAAACGCACCCGATGACCAATATCCACAATGGAGCCAGCTGCGGAGGGCACCATCAGTGCACCGACTGCCGATACCACGAGGTCATCTGTCAACGATGTGACTGTCGAGGTCACTTAGCCATGGTTTGCCGTGCCAAGCTACCTTCACCACAGGCAAAGCGACGAACACCGAGCAAGCCCAGCTACCCCAGGCAACCTCAACACGGGGGTTGGCCGCCGCGATGGAGAACCGACTGGGCCGACGCAACCGATGCCTGCCAAACCACGATCCAGCAAGCATCCACACCACGCCAGAAGAAGCTGCGAGTCACCGTCCTGCTCGAGGGGTCACCGTGCAGCATGGAGATCGACACCGGGTCATCTCTCACCATCATGGGCCACTCTGCAACAAGCAATCCCGGGGATCCAGAGGAAGCAACTGCGGCACCAAGAGCTGAGACTTACCGACTACCAGGGCACCGCATTCCTGTAATCGGCTGCGGCACCTTCCGGGTGCGGTTCAAATAATTCAACAGCCCTTTCACCCTGACTGTGGTCAGCGGCTCCCTTCCAAGCCTGCTCGGCTTGGAGTGGTTCGAGGCCCTCGGCATGGGGGTGACCGGAATCAACTCTGTCACCAACAGCGCCATGGAAAACCTGCTGAAGGAGTTTGAGGACGTCTTTAGTGACAGCCTGGGTACGTATAAGGGGACCCCAGTTTCGTTTAATTTGGACCCAAATGTAGCCCCAATTCGACTCAAGCCCTGGAGGCCTCCTCTTGCCCTCCAACCAAAAATTGATAAGGAATTGGACAAGCTAATTGCCCAGGGAATCCTAGAGCCTGTTGATCATGCACGCTGGGAAACCCCTATAGTGACCCCGGTCAAGCCGGATGGGTCAATTCGCGTCTGCGCTGACTATAAGTGCACGCTCAATAAGTCACTTCAGCAGAGCGCCTATCCAGTTCCTGTGGTCCAGCATCTGCTACACTCCCTGGGCCCAGGAAAAATCTTTGCTAAACTCGATCTGGCACAGGCCTACCAGCAGCTGCCTGTAGATGGTGCCACTGCGGAGGCATGGACCATTGTGACACACAGGGGTGCGTTTAAATGCAAGCAGCTCCAGTTCTGAGTTAGCGTAGCCCCCAGACTGTTCCAAAGTCTAATGGAATGCCTGTTAGAAGGAATTCCGGGGGTCGTACCATATTTCGATGACATTCTAATTTCAGCCAAAGATAAAAAACAACTATTCCAACGACTAAAGACAGTGCTGACCCAAATTCGAGACAAGGGTCTGTGGCTTAAAAAAGGGAAATGCCAAATTGGGGTGGACAGGGTAGAATTCCTAGGGTACATGATTGACAGCTCTGGAATCCACAAATTCAAAAATTAAAGCAATTTAGGACACCCCTACCCCTAGGAACCAGACTGAACTACAAGCGTTCCCCAGGCTCCTTAACTTCTATAGCATTTTCCTCAAACAGAAGGCTACGGTGGCAGAGCCGCTCCATAGGCTACTTGCAAAAAAGGCAAAATGGACCTGGGGAGGGACTGAGGCTACCGTGTTTGCAGCTGTCAAATGCCTACTCTCTGCGGACAGCCTTCTAATCCAGTATAACCAGACCTTGCCACTTGTGCTGACCTGCAACGCGTCACCCTTTGGCATTGGGGCTGTCCTCAGCCATCGCCTACCCAACAGCACTGAGGCGCCCATCGCCTTCTATTCCAGGACTCTGTCCACCGCGGAGCGCAACTATAGTCAGCTGGACAGAGAAGTGCTGGCTGCGGTGGCCGGAGTCAAACGCTTTCACGACTATTTGTATGGGCGGCAATTTGACTTGATCACTGACCACAAGCCGCTTTTGAGTCTCCTTGCAGGCGACCGCCCCATGCCTGCATCTCTCTCGCCCAGAATGACTAGGCGGGCCATCTTCCTGGCCGCTTATAGCTACCGGCTATTTCACCGGCCTGGACAGACTCTGGGGCATGCTGACGCCCTCAGCCGCTGTCCCTTGCTGGAGCTATTGGAAGACCCCACACCAGAAACACCGGTCCTTCTAATTGACTGCCTGGACTCTGGCCTGATAACCTCACTTGAGGTTGCACGCCACTCTACCAAGGACAAAATAATCGGCCAGGTCTTGCACTGGGTGTTGAGGGGGTGGCCAAAGGTGTCTGTTGGGGCTGAGTTTAAAATGTTTTTGATGAAGCAAAATGAACTGTCAATATTGCGGGGTTGCCTTCTCTGGGGGGATTGAGTGCTTGTTCCACAGAAACTGTGTGTTGCAGTATTGGAAGCATTGCATGTAGGCCATCCGGGGATTGTCCGGATGAAGGCCTTGGCCAAGAGCTATGTTTGGTGGCCTAACATGGACCGGGATATTACTGAATGGGTGATCACCTGCTCGCCATGCCAGGAATCCAGACCAGCTCCCCCAGAGGCGCCCGCACATGAGTGGGAACAGCCAAATGCACCCTGGTCCAGGGTGCACATTGACTTCACTGGCCCTACTCACGGGCAAACTTTCCTCATAGTCGTGGATGCATACTCGAAGTGGTTAGAAATAGCCCTCATGACCACCACCACAGCAGAGGCAGTCATCAAGGTGCTACGGAGACTTTTCTCCACGCACAGCCTGCCCGATGTCCCAGTTTCTGACAACAGGCCCCAATTCACGGCCTTACAATTTGAAACCTATTTAGCAGAGCAGGGAATCAAACATGCCCTCTGCTCACCATTTCATCCGTCTAGCAATGGTCAGGCGGAGAGAATGGTGAGATCAGCAAAAGAAGCCCTTTCATGCATGGGCCCAGGCGATTGGCAAACACGAATCGATAAATTTTTATTAGTGCAGCATATCACTCCTAGTGCCACCACGGGTAGAAGCCCTTCTGAACTTCTAATGGGTTGCTGACTACGGTGCCACCTAAATCGGCTACACCCTAACTACTCTGCCGAGGCCCCAGTGGACTCCCATAGTCAGCTCTGACACTTTAGCATAGGGGAACAAGTATACGCCCACTATACTGGGGGTCCTCTCTGGGTTCCTGCCACAGTTACAGAAATCACCGGCCCTCACTCTTACCGACTTGAGCTCGAGGACAGTAGAAGCTGGAGGTGGCACGTTGACCAACTCTGAGGCTGACTCAGCCACTCCACTCTTAGGCTACCAGAACTAAATTCTGCGCAAACGCTTAAACAAAAAGAGCAACCACTCGCTCCTTACAGAGAAGATTCAATCTGACCAAGTCCGGAAGACTTACCTGGTGACGCTCCTGCCGGGGGGCAAGCTCTGAGCGAACCGGTCCTCGAAGCTCCAGCCACAACCCGGCCCCAAATCCAGAAGCTTCCATTGGTCGAGACTGGGAGCAACAGAAGCTCAACCGACCTGACAGCTCACCCAGCTCCGACTGAGGTGCGCAGGTCTGAAAGACCAACTAAACGCCCCGCCTATCTGTGTGACTACGTCACACGTTGGGTTAGCCCAACTAAGAGGGGAGGGGTGTTACATTCTCAGACTGAAGCACATAAGCTTCAGTCAGGTCCTCCATTCTGGAGGGAAAAATACTGACTGCTGATTGGCTAGACTGCCTGACAGCTCCCTATAAAAGGGCTGGCTGTCAGACAGGGCTTTTGCTGGATTGTTAGCACTTGACTAATAAAGAGCTGTTGTTTTGAAGTCTCTCTGTCTGCCTCTTCCATTCACCCAACTTAACAGTTTCTACTTGGAAAGCACTTCTGGATTTTGCTGCTTGAGATGGGGAAAAAATGAAACTTTGGCGGTCAATTTTTCTGGTAAGATAAGTTTGTCATTATAGAAATGGCTAGTACAAATTAAGTATGTAAAACTAAAAAGTTGAGGCTGCAATGTAATGATTTTATTCTATTGTGCTAAAAGGAATCAGAAGTCAATGCTTTTCTTTCTTTTTTCCTCTTTACCCTAAACTTCTTTCCACCCTTTCTCTTCCCAATTTACACACCTATTTTATACTTTGATAAGTTTAATAAAATTATTAAGAGACAAAAGCTTTAGCCAGATTTAAAAAATACCAACATTTTAGAAGAATGAAATCCATTGAGTGGACTTGTATCAGCCCTAAATATAATTATATATTTCACTGCATCAGTAGGGCCCAGTCTAAACCAATCTTCATATTTTTTCTAGGCCTTGGAATTGAAGGCTCTTTTAAATTAAAAAAAAAAAGAAAAGAAAAGCATATATATCCATTTCTTTTAAAAGCAGAAGGACCTTTTCCCCCCTGGCTCACATGAACCTTGAAAAGTCAGACTGTTTTAACGAACAACAGAGAGGTCCTGTGCTTTCTTGCACATCAGCTCTCAAAAACATATTTGAGATCATTTTCAGAGGGAACACAGCCATATCTTGTGTTGCTACAATTTCTGTGCTAATATCGTTCAGTCACATTCAAGATTCTGGAGGTTTAATCATGATCTAAACGGTACCATTTTAAACCTCAGTATATGCTGCTTCAATAACCTATTAAATAACTGGTGATAAAGAAAAGGAAGAACATTCAGTGTTATGTCCTTAATTATTTGTGTTTAGTAAGAGTACCAGTCTATTTAAAAATCAAAGTCAGTAACAGCAGCAGTTCTGACTGAAGAAAAAAAAAATGAGGCTGTTATATAAGGAGGTGCTATCTCTTGTTTTCCCAGAGCAGAGGTGTGCTTTAATTCCTGACATCCAGTAACAGCATCATCTTTATATAAAATTATTTTATACATACTCCCCACCACTTATAATAGCTGCTCTTTGGAACTCTGAAGATTACCTGGGACAGAATTCTAAATGAATTTGTGCAGTATGTAAGAGAGGGGGAGGAATTAGCATTTGGATGTAAATCTGCTTCTTAATAAGGACTCTGTTCAGACAATATCCTTACTTGTAAGACTTAGCATGTGAGCAGTCCTTTTCTTTTCTAAGTCACACAGTGATGCCATTGACTTACCTGCCATTCATAGAGATAGTGTGATTGTATGCAACAGAGAGTAGACAATAGTTAACCCAGTATGAGCATTAGCTTTTAACTGGTTTTAGAGCTTTACTGAATATTTGTAGGAAACTTATTGGATGATTTTAAAACTCATTACATACTTGAGACCTCCTTAGTCTGCTGCAGTGGTGGGTTGCTGCCGGTTCGGACCTGTTCTTTAGAACCGGTGGCGGAAATTTACCGCTGCTCGCAGAACCGGCAGCGATGACCGGCAGTCCGAACGCCCCCGGACCAGTCCTCCGGTCACCGCGGCTTGCAAAAAACCCTCTGCGCATGCGTAAAGGCTTCTGCGCATGCACAGAGGGTCATTTCCGGGTCTTTTGCACGATGTGAGGGGGCGCGCTCACTCGCTACGCTCACGCGCGTGTGCAAAACACACACTTCCATCGCGATGCAAACCGGCAGGGAAGGTAAGTGCAACC
Organism: Thermophis baileyi; assembly: GCA_003457575.1. Lineage (NCBI taxonomy): Eukaryota > Metazoa > Chordata > Lepidosauria > Squamata > Dipsadidae > Thermophis > Thermophis baileyi. Next base: position 2,514,848 of record QLTV01001684.1, read on the forward strand.
CACCTCTGGCCTGCTGCCTTCCAGATGATCTTTGGATACATTGGTTAGAAATTCTCATAATTACAGTTCCACAGCATTTCTAGGGTGCCGTTGTTGTAAATGTAACAATAATGCCAACAAATCTTTATTTTAAATTTGTGAATGCACATTGTATTAATACAGGGGTGGGTTCTAACTTACCTTGCCGATGGTTCGCTTCCTCCCGCGCCTCGTGGCTGCGCGCACATTGTGTGCCGCGTGGCCGCGCCGTGTGGGCGCGTATGTGCAGTGATGAAAATTTGCAAAAAAATAAAAATAAAAAGCCAAAAATAAGATGGCGGTGCATGCGCAGTGCCGGGGATTCGGCTTCTGCCCATGCACAGAAGTAAAAAAAAATAGCAAAAAATTCAAAAAAATTTTTCAAAAAAATAAAATAATCCAAAAAAATGTTGGCGGCATCCACGGACTGGCACCAGCAGAACGGGCTCCGTGATGTCACCAGCGGTTTGCTACCAGTTCTATAGAACCAGTGCGAACAGGGAGGAACCCACCTCTGTATTAATAGCATCATAGTGTTTATATCCTTAAATAGAAAATAAAAAGTATAACCTAATTATGTAGAAACTTCATGAATTCAAAGAGAGAGACAAAGAAATTATTCATTCTGAAGAAAACTTCCATATTTATTGGAGAGTATACATAGATTATATTCTCAGTTTTGGTACAGTAGATCTATATCATACTGATTTATATCAGATAATATCATAAAATAACCTTTAAGCCCAATGTGAGTTTGCTTGATATTACAGTAAATTAATTTAACTTGCTTCTCCCTCAAATATTTTATTGATACCTTTAGTTGGATGACTGACCTCATTCAACAATCTAAAAATTTGAAACTGAAAACAAATACCTGAATATATACTTGTTGAACATACAAAGAAATGTATAATCTCTAGATCTGTCTGCATTCAGCTGACATCAATACCATATAGTCAATTATAGTAAGATTAACAATTTAGCATTAATTGGGATTTCCAGCATGCATCCATCAGAAGATTTTTACATGCTAGAATAGTTGACATTAAGGTACAAAAGACAATTCTATTCCTTCCCTGGCAAATGTTGGTTTCTGCACATGAGGTCTTATAATCTATTAAAGAGGATTGAAACTGAAGTTTTGTTTTATTTTAATCTATGAAATAATCATGAGGAACAACTGGGAATAAACTCAAGGATTATTTCCTTTGGAATAAGGAAATATGATACATATATGGGAAAAATACTCAGTCATGTAGCTTTAAATTCATTTGTTCCTGAGAAATAACACTTTAGCTCTATCAACATCAAAGGCAACAAAAATAATCAGACAGATTATTGCTTAATTGGTGCTTTATCTTTTTTGCATACACTATGTGTCTGCATTTTGATATAATTAACTGTTTAAACCAAGTCAGATTTTATAATGGTTCATTGGATTAAGATCCTCAATGCTCTGTTCTTCATCCAGAAATAGAAACTGAGGTAAATTTACCACTTATGACCACAGAGCAGCATGATATCTCTTCATTCCAAACTTCAAGCTGCCGATCCACACAGCAGGAGAGAGATTCATTTTAAATTAAATTCCACATGCCGAGAACCAGACTTCAAAAGCAATGAAGCAAAATTGTTGCTTTGACACTGCAGGTTCTAGAAAAGTCTGCACTAAGGGTCTTTGGCCTCCTCTATTTTCTATGAAACTTATTTTTTCCTCTTAGAGAAATTAATTAAAAAAAAAGAGGTATGGAAGATCTTTGAAAAGGGCTCTGTTGAAAACCAACAATCGTTGTCTTTCTACTATTCAACAGAAGACTAAAGGATATATGGAGCTTAGAGATGTAAGGGATATATAAAGCTTAGCAAAACAACCCTTTTTTAAAAAAATAAGCAGCTGTTATGCAGGGTCCAACTACCTTAGTGTGTGGGGAACTCTGGATTATACTATGGAATGAAGGACATATGATCTGCCTCAACATGCCTCCATTAGCTGTAATTAATTTTGTTGCTATAGAATTGCCTACTCCTACTGCCGCCTCTATGTTTATAATTAGATGAGGAACACTCATTTTTCAAGAGTTTACAAGGAAAAGCTATTAGCTTCATGCAGGCAATTGGCTGATAATGTCTATGCTTCTCAAGCTTTTCGTAGAAGCTGGAGGGGGAGGGCAGGGAGACCAAGGGCAAATTAGTCCTGAAGCTATTATAGAAAAAAATGGAATCACATATAAACAGCAACAACAAAAATATGGGCCTTGCATTTGGACATGTGTTTCTAAGAGCCAAAGTATTTTATGCTTTAGAGAGGGCTGCTATTTCCATTTGGTTATTTCAGATTTTTACAATGAAAACCAAACCAACGTGGGAAAATGTGGGAGAATCATACCACATCTTTATATTATAAAATCATATAAGTACCATTCATATATTCATCCATTCATATCATATTGTTCTGCCCAGAGGACATTCAAAGCAGTGTACACTTAAAAAGAGCATAATTAAAATCTGATCAAGCTGGAGCTCCATTATATTCCATTATATTCATTAATCTGTGTTTTAGTGGTTTTAATCTGTGTCTGAAATTCAATTTGTGCTGCTTTTCACCTACTGCATATCTGTTTCTCCTGTAAATATCCCTAAAGAATATGATGAACATATGCACTTTGCTTTCTTGATGTGCACATATGCCTAATTAATGTGCATGTCCTCCAGTTACTATTTGAAAGAAATAAGTAGCAATTCTTATTAATTTAGGATTACTGTACCATTAATGTGAGCATACTGAAAATAAGTAATTCTGAGTTGGATTTCTTAATTTTTAGCCCAGTAATAGCACAGAAAATATTGTGCTTGCAAGCATGTTACATTTGAGAATACTAATATTATTACCAGCAATTAGAAAATGTTATTTCCCTTAAGTTGTTGTGAAGGAGTATAAGGATAAAAATGAAGCTGTAATTCCATCATGGAAGGTACTAAATGTAAATAGTATGCATAAATAATGACTCTTCCTCAATAATATAATACAGTATATGGATCTCAGAAGGCAGATGAAAACAGCTATATAAAAGTTAGTGATGGAAGAAAGGGAGGCTCCTGAATATTCATTTGGGATCATATGGAAGATAATTGATTCCAATGTTGGATTAACCTTTACTAAGTGAACTGCAAAATATATATAGCTTCATAAATAGGAATATGAATAAGACAGAGAAGAAGAAACATATGGCAGATCTTCTTAGAATAGAGAGGGCTATTTCTTAATATGCCCTTTCAGTTTATTCTGTAACAGATGCTGCAGGGCGAACCCTACCTCTTAGATGGGTTTGATACCATAAAGCCACATTTAGGAATTTTAGGCATTGGTAGTAGCACATCAATATTCTGTATCATCACTGAATACAATCACCTTCTCATTAGCATTTTAAATTTACTACAATGCACTTCAAATATATATGCACTGATTTTTTTTAAAAAAAAAGCTTTTCTGATATCCCACTTGCATCCCATAATGCAAGTCATGACTGAGATGGGTGGCCAATGGAAATTGAACAAACAAACAAACAATGCAGGGCTGTATTGTATTTGTGTAACTGTATAATAATAGAATGTATAATATTTTATACTGTATTATAACTTTCCAAAATTTAATGAAATACACAAATCAGTAAGTGTACAAATGTTCAGACTTTCTTCAACCATTCTGCATGCATTTAAAATATATTTAAAAGTCTGATGTAATATAAAGCTTTTACACTGAAAACTGTCCAAGTCACTGTCAATACTTGATTTTTGGTCCAGGAAAAAGCATAGATTGATAACTTTGAGCCATTGTTTGATTCTTGTATATTATAAAATCGGCACAATTGACAACTGGTGGACATGATTATAGAGGAAGTCAATAGGCACTTTATCATCAGTGAGTAATTTCTTCAACTTTAATCCTGTATATCCACAATCAAATTACATATACTTTATTCTGTGTAAATCTTTGCAAAAATGCCTTATCAACTATTTCTTCTTGGGTCTCTGGTTGCCTAGTTGTGATTTGATTACATCTAACATTGACAAATGCCTGTGATACATTCCTGCAGAAAAGAAACATGAAGCAGTTTGCCTGTCTTTTAAACGAATGTGCTATAATCCTTCTGATTCAAAAAGCTCAAAATTTGTGTTACTCTACATTCTACTTTCTTTCATCTAGCCCACAGGGAGAAATGAAGGGATTTAATATGGTCTGCACTCCTGAGTTAGTTCTGTATGCCTTTTTAAAAGGCAACGAGACTCCCTTTTGGGCAATGTTGGGCTTCAAACTTTCAGATTTCCTGGCACCTCCAGAGGCCAGGTAGCCTGCTTTCTGATGGGTACAGGTTGGTGATGGCTACTTCCTACACCAATTGTAAATCAACTCAGTTTAAGACCAATCAATAATCAGACCATCTATCTGCCTATAAAGACAGGAGCCCAGGCATCCCTCTCAGTTGCTTGTGGTCCATATAGCAGACCATATCTCTAAAGATGCCAGCCAGGGTGGTCAACGACACATCAAAAAATTGGTTGTCAATGCAGCCCAACAGATACCAGTTGTGAAAACCTATACCAGACTCTCTGTTATTTCCTTCAGTAAATTATATTGGCTTTAATTGATAATGTATGACCCACCCTGATATCTTCTTTGTTTAGCTCAACCTTTTTTTTCCCCCAAAAGATTTTTATTGTGGTTTTTTTTTCCATTTAACAAATTTCCATAATTTTTACATAACTGTGCTCATTTACCTATTATTTACATATCTTATTCTTTACATATCATTACGTCCAAATTTAGAATATTTCACACATAACACTTACATCTTCTTTCATTCTAATCCATATATATTCCATACCTTTCCAATATACATTTTACTTTACTTTTATATTTTGCCCTTTTTTTCTTGTTTTCTATATTCAATCCACTCGTACCCTTTCTTCCATATTACATAATATTCCAAATTCATTTGTCCTTTCAGTTCAATAGTTAACTTGTCCATTTCTGCACAATTATATATTTTTCTTATTACCAAACTTTCCGAGGGTATGTTTTTTTGTCTCCAACATTGCGCAAACGCTATTCTTGCTGCTGTTATAATATGTAGAATAATATATATGGTAGTTTTGTTATAATCTCCTTTGGTAATCCCCAGCAAGAATAGTTCTGGTGTAAACTCTACTTGAAGGCCTGTTATTTCTTGAACCCACCTATGTATTTTTACCCAATATTTCTTTGCTTCCATACATGACCACCATGTATGATAAAAGGTGCCTTGTTTTCGGCCGCATTTCCAACAGTTTGATTCCAGGTTTGGATAGATTTTCGCCAGTCTTGCTGGTGCCATATACCATCTATAAAACATTTTATATTGGTTTTCTTTATATTTTGCCGATGTAGTTATTTTGTAATTTCTATTCCACATTTTCTCCCAATCATCTAATTCTATGTTATGTCCAATATTTTTTGCTTATGCTATCATAGCTCCCTTCACTATGTCTTCTGCTCTATCAAATTCTAGAAGATAGCTATAAATTTTTGTTATTAGTTTTTCGTCTGGGCCCGTCAATATTTTATCTGATTGGTGTGGAACTGTCTCGAAACCATACTCTTCTTTATCCTTTTTGTATCGTGATTGGATTTGAATGTACGGCCACCAATCTATTGTTATGCCCTGGTCTTCCAACTGTTGTCTATTTTTTAGATTTCCTTGTCTGTCTAAGAGTTGTTTGTAGTTAACCATCTTTTTTTGGTCTAA